>JANRGW010019661.1:0-14162 GCA_024733675.1 Psilopsiagon aymara | reverse complement strand
GAGGAAGCAGAGACAGGACACCTGACCCAAACTGACCAAAGAGGTATTCCACACCACAGCACATCATGCCCAGGATGTAAAAACTCAGGGTTCATTGCTGGGTAGGGCTGGGTATCTGTTGGCAGGTGGTGAGTGGTTGTATTCTCTTCCCTTCTTGTTTCCTTTGTTATTATTATTATTGGTGTTAGCAGCAGGGGTTTACATTATACCTTAGTTACTGGACTGTTCTTATCTCAACCCGTGGGAGTTACATTCTTTTGATTTTCCACCCCATCCCTCCACAAGTGGGGGGAGTGAGCGAGTGAGCTATGTGGCTGACTGGGCTTAAACCGTGACAAGTTTTCATGTTTCTCACACAAATTAATTAGAGATTAGCATTTGTCTTGCCTTTTCTGCCTTTTGATATTAAAGCTCTTTGGAGTCCAGTCACTCAGAGTATGAAGTGCAATAATACTGTCTACTTCAGATTATAATTCTTCAGTTTTTCCTTTATATCAGAATATGATAAATCTTATGTCAAAAACTTTTTTTTAATATTGATGTGTAACAAGTTCAGTGTAGGGAAGGGGTATGTGGGCAGGACAGAAGAATATTTTTGGATGCATTTGAAAGCTTGCAGAAAAATCCCCAAACCATTTTATTTTGTCTTAAACTCAGATACTTCTCAGGCTGTTGGACTGAAAGGTAGTCAGAAATTGGAACAAGTTTCCCAGGGAAGTGCTGGAAACGGCATCCCTGGAAGTGTACATGAGGCCCCCTGTGACATGGTTTAGTGTTGGACTTGTCAGTTCGGGGAGAATGGTTGAACTTGATATTAAAGGTCTTTTCCATCATAATTGATTATTTGATTCTGTTATTCTATGCCTAAATCAGTAGTCTCCATAATGTAGGCTTTACAAAGACTCTGGTGTCTGCCAACTTCTGTTTTGGGATAATTAATATACTAAACTATAGAGAGCATAAATTGCTAATGGAAAATATAAGGGGACCCATGTTTCCTCAGAAAATAAGGGAGGTCATAGCCCTGGAGAATGCTCCATGTGAGAATAAACATTTCTAAATGAGCCTGAAACTTTGAGATATCAGCATGGAGACTGAAGAAGGAGCAGTATGGCAGCAGCTTTTCTCTGTTGGTAATTGATCTTGCTGCAGGCATTCTGTACCAACCAGAGTTTTCTCTGAATGGTGTGAAGGAAATGGAAGTCTACACTGTAGTTCAAGTGACTGTCAGTCCCTAAAATGTCAGACATGGATTTGTAGAATGGTCTTTACTGCATAAGAATTTTATTGTGCTTTTTTTTCTTAAAGATTTGAAAAACAAGATTTTTAATCTTGTTGCTGTGGTCAGTGGTAAGGCTGTTTTCACTTTGGGTATGGAGAGTGATATATAGAGTATCTGAAAAGCATTCTAATGTCACATGATTAATAATGGTGAGTAAAGTTAATGAGTAGCATCTGGTCTTCTAGATTAAGAAGTTAATAAAGCTGCCCACTCTTGAAGATGAAGGATGTTTGTGTATTAATGGCAGTTGCAGTTGTAGTAGGCTAAACCAGATATTTGTTTCTTAAAAAGGGATTCTGCTGCAGAGAAACTAGCAAGGTTCTCTGATTAAGAGCTGATTCTGTCATTCCCCTTTCCTAATTTTATCAACACATTAGTCTGATGTTTTGAGGTCCATCTAGATTCATAAAAATGATGGAGTGGAAGTTGCTGTAAGTGGGTCAGCTTGGGTATTTGACAAGTAGTATCACTTCAAATTTCACCTGTAGTTACCCTGACAGTTAACTGAGTGAAATAGTTGTCAGTCTTGTTATAGCAACATCACGAGTAGCCTTTATTTAAAAACTTCTTGAGTTACTAGTTCAGGTTGCACTTTGCTTTACACTAGTTAAATCAGTCTGCTGACTTGGAATCACAAGTGATATTGATTGCAGCACTGAGAGTGCTGTGTGAGGGAAACAAGGGTGAGGAAAGCAGACACATCCTGCCACTGAGTGGTGATGGAGATGTGCTGCAGCTATTGCTGCAGCATCATTGCTATGATTAGTGTCCATGCTGAAACGGGTAGGTGAAGGTTATTCCAGGTAGATGAGATGGTTCTGGTCCTTCCTCTCTACCACTTTTCCCTTTGCAATATCTTCTTTTGGCAGGCAGTGCCTACTATTCTCATTCCTTCCATCTTGCATTTCTTATTCTCTTCTACCTGTATCCAGATGCATCAATTTGATCCGCTTCACATGCCTTTAAACCTGCAGAAGGAGCAGCAGCCTTGGCTCACAGTATTTTCCTTTCACATGACACTGTAGGCATGCTCTTATTTCTATAAGGTGTTGGCACTCGCTTACTCTGCTTTGAAGCCAGTTGCTTCCCTTTATTCTTTTCCTGTCTCTTTGAAAAGAAAAACTGTGTAGCTTTGCACAAAATACTTGAAAGTAGCAAATGAGTAACATCTTCTGAGGCTATGAAGATATGAACTGAATGTATTTGCAGTGTGGCTATTGCAGATAAAGCACCTAATTAGAGAAGTAAGCCATTTCTGTGAAGCACTGCCCTGATAGGAAAGACTTTTTTTTTTCCCCCCTTTTTCTAAAATAGAGTTGGCTTTGGAGCTGCGTCCCTGTCATTCCAATATCAATTATTGCCGCTATTTAGTGCAATGATTATTTTCTGTTCTAGTGATATAGAATTAAGTTTTGGCAGGAGTGTGACAGTAGTGCTATCTTCTTTATATGCTATTCCTACAGCAACAGTACAACTTTATATTCTGTGTTTTGTTAAAAGGACATAGAAGAATAAAAATACCTGGATGGAAATACATTCGTGGTATCATCTACTTAATTTCATTATGGAACAATAACCAATATTAGCCCATCTGTTTATGAAAACTGTCACTAAAGGCTGTACGTAGCCCACATGAATATCATGTTCCAGAGCCCACCTAAAATTATAATATAAAAGATTTCGCTTATAGCAAATGTCTAAGTATTTTGTGGCTAATGATGTTATTTAATTTTTTTTTTGCATCAAATGTAAATAGACTAAGTGAATAATTGATAATTTCTTTATGCAACAGATTCATGTTATCACTTAGTCTTTTAAAGAGGTTTCTATACTATGTGTTTTGGTTGTTTATTAGAAAATATAATATGAAATTTATTTATCATCTTTAAAGTATAATGTCCAGTACGCCAGAGGAAATTGCCCCAGAGATAAGTCTCTGGACTTACTGCATTACTGTTACCAAACCTGTTTATTCATGAGACTGCCACGTGTTTCTCTTTAGTCACATTACTCCTTATTGCTGCTTATGCTGTTTCTTTAATTTGCCATTAATATCCTCTCCCAGGAATGATAAGTCTACCACACCCGGTTTTGCAAGCTACAATTTGTAGCTTTGTTTTATTATATAAATAATTTTTATAAACACTGAATCTCTCCAGACTGAAAATGAGGAAAGCCTTAGAAACTCCTCTTGACGAGTTTTCATGGCTCAGGAGTAAAAAATGAGTGATGCAAAGGTATCCCTTGTGCTGTGAGAACTGTTAGGTGGCTGTGTAACCATGGAAGCTTTATGTTAATCGTAGATTACTTTTTACTATGCATGAGCTCATTCTGTCAAAATCTTCCACATTTCAGGCAATGTGTTTAAATCCTGGATTTTAGTTTAATGATCGATTTTAATTTCTGCTTGAATTTTATAGCTTCCTTCTGACATAACTATATTCACAAATATGCCAAAATATTCACATTCATCTGAATCATCTTTCTTAATGCGTTACAAAAATTATATCATGGCTAGGTACATCTCACAGTGAGCTCTGTTTGTTCAGTGATGGTTTATAGAGCTAGTCAGAGCTTTTAACAGAGTATGCTCACTTCATTACTAATACAAATGCAGTGCTTATTTTACAGAAAATCTAAATTAATGGTTCAGTTCAAGCTGAAATTAAGAAGAAAAAGAGGGGAGGGAAGGGTACAAGAAATAATAATGTTGAAACAAAGCATGCAACAAACAGCTGATTAAAGGAGGATTTATTTTCCATTATCAGCAGTGAAGACAAAAGAGCTAGGAGGCAGGCTTGAATAGCTCTCTTCTTGATGGTAAGATGCTGAGAATTTAGGGAGTGCTGTCTGCCATAGGGAAACAAAAAAGAAATTTACTAAAATTCAGTTCAATTTAGTAGAAATTGCTGGCAATAAAACATTGTCATGTTCAATACTAATTTGCAAGAGCTAGAGTAAATATCCTGAAAAGCTTGAGTCAACTGATTTAAGCGAATGGGAAAATTACAGGGGTTTTAAAAGATAATGTTTATAATTTAGCTGCAGTTGGTCACAGAAATCTAATAAAACTTTGCATATACATTATATACCTGAAAATGGACATCTTCAGAGAGGACTTCAAATTAAACATGTGAACAGAAAAATATGCAGGATTTTACTGTACATTTCCTGGAAGGGTGCTAATGTAATCCAGAAATTGAACAGACTTGTGAAATAAACTTTTTTATATTCTGTTCTTCACTTAGGATGCAAAGGCATTGTGGGACTTCTGTATTTTGTCATCATAGTTATTCAGAGAGGCTTTGGACCAGAACTCTGTGACTGTTTTCATTTGAATTACATGGAAGGTAGTTTCCTGCAAAACTTTTGCTTGAATAACTCAAAGGTGTTATTTAATGCATCTGAATATAACTGGAATTTTTAGACCAGACAGAAAAGCAAAGAATACAGAAATACTTATGCTAATTAGTAAAATGTTTTTATCTTAAATGCTATACTTCATGCATGATTCAGTCTATCATAACTTCTGTTTAAATATTTATCTATTTATATCTGTTTATAAAGTATTTTCAGTGAGCACAATAGATACTACTTACTAAAGTTTATATGTAAGAAAGAAAAATAAGTTGATAACATAGCCACTTAAGATGCAATTGGTGGAGCAAATAGGGAAGATTTTCTCAAAGCTTAAACTAAAACCTCTCAGGAACACAGGGAAAATACACCCAGCTTCCACACTCTGATTAAGACCTCAGTCAGATGCAGGGTTTCAGTCTTTCAATTGAAGTCTAAGGTGGATAATGGCTCCTGGTGTTCTGGAGTTTATTGGACTCAGGTTTCCCTTTTGCTTTAAATAAATTTGTCATATAGGAAAATTTGTGGTTACAGTTTCTCACTGTAGTCAAGACATTTGCTTATTGAAGGTACACAAAATACTGCTGCTTACCACAGTGTTTTTTACTTTAACAATTAAATACTGGTTTTGTTGGGATTCATCTACAAAGAAAGTAGTTGGCAAGTAACAAGTTGGTGTCTTTCTTGAAATGACTGAGGAAACCTTGGTACTAAAATGTTGATAAAAACCTACTCTATGACTCTTAAGTTGGTGAGAAGTTTCTTTGAGAAGATTATTTAATAAAAAATATTTCAGGTGATTCTGTCAGAAAGCTGTTAAAGCTGTAGAGGCAGAGCCCCATATCCATAACAGCTGTTCTCAGGAAGCCTTCTGTGTTAGAAAATATTATTGGAAATTAAAGATCAAGTGAAACAACTGTGTTCACTTGGTATTGTGTGTGTCCTCCCCCCAGTACGGTATAAGTCAAGGAACTTGTCAAACCTATTGCACTGCAGGAAAGCAAATAAGGTTGCAATGATATTGCATCTAATAACATTATTTGCAGTTAGAATTTAGGAGTTTGTCATAAGTGTAATGAAATGTGATCTATTAAAAAGTGTGATACTAAGTGTATTATGGTAAACTCAAAAGATATAGTAAACCTATTTTTAGCTTTATGGCTGAGCATTGCAGGAGAGAGAATAGGGGGTTTCAGAGACCAGTCTGGAGGAAACAATGAGACATAGGTGGCCTGGCAGGCAATAACCGTAGCACAGCAGCAACCTCAGTCAGAGAGCTGGAGGTGGGAGGGGAGATTGGACAAGAAAATGTTTCACCAAGGACAACTTGAAAAGAAGTTTCAGTAAGAACAGTGAAATGCCCCTAACATGAAGGGTAGATTGGAGACGCCTGTAGAGATTTGATTGACAGTAAATGTAACACCTCTAGTTGCTGCGGTTTTAGTTGCCAGCTGGGATTAAACTATGGCAGTTAAGGAAAAAAGGAGGGGGAAGTCTTCAGATAAACTTGCAGCATGTTAAAGAACAATGTTGTTTGTGTCAAAGACCTGAAGCATGGCAAGTCTTTGGACAAATATCAAGAAGCAAGGAGCTTGTTTGTGGAAACAAGACTTGGACAACAGCTCCTTGTGACACCAGAAGTTAATCCTAACTTTACTATCAATACAGAATAGTGTCCCTTCATGTAAAACTGAAACTCTTCTGCTTGAAATCCGTGTAAGGGGGGTTTGACTTGGCCTCTATGTACTTACCCTGGTTCATTCCCAAATTCAGAGCTGACTGATTTACAGAGAAAGTTGTCAGTAAAGGGCAGAAGGGTTTAGGTGTTTGTTTTTATTTTGTAGTATAGTGCAATTAATAAATCTTGGTATTTTTTTCCTAATGATGAAATACCCTGTCATTTATTTGACAATATAAGGAGAATCTTTTCACACTAAATTTTGAGAAGTTATGTTTCCAGTTTGAGATGCATGAACATGCTTCCGCTGCAAACATGACCAGGGACTTTGGCTTCTGCTGCAATATTTAATTTATAAGTTTGCCAATGACAGCTTCCTATGATTTTACGAAAATGAACATAACTTTTACCTGTTAAGAATTCTTCCTCTTTATGTGGTTAAAACTAAAACATTCTTGTATCTAAATTATTTTTGATCATGTGTTCTTGAGTACATATTTATTGTAGATTCTGAATCAGAATGTCTTGTTTTGATTCTCAGCTGAATTTAGTGCTCAGATTTAGCTGCCATGGTTTTCTTTCGTCTGTTCTTCATTTTTTAATTTTCTGTTTCTGATTCTTAAAAGGTGCTTTAAATTGAAAACTTAGCTCTATTTAGTGCTTACGCATTAATAATTGAACAAAAGTCACCATTTGGTACTGTGAAAGAGGAAGATACAGATCACTGCATATTACTGTAGAATGCCGGAAGCGAGCAGTTTCTGGGTAGCATACATCCTTTGTGATCTGTGTGCTGCCTGTGATTTCTCCCATTTCTGTGATAAGTTTTTATATGTAAAGCAATAGATTAAAAAAAGAAAAGGCAACCTGGATAGCTGTTATTACAGCAGACCTAACCTGAAAAAATAAGCACATTGATTATAGGATTCAGGGCTGGGTCTCTTTGAGATATAATGGATCGTGCACAGGGAGGAAGGGCTTTCTTCCTTGAGGCTCTGGATAGTGTTGCATGCTTCATTTGTGTCCCTTGCCTTGCTGGTACCCTGATGTACCTGCCTGTGTATTTCTTTGTAGCATCATATAGCATTTACTTCATGTATCACTGCTTTGAATTTTGCCTTTTCTTGTAAATAAACAGGACAACTTTACCCACTTTGGGACTCTTCACCCTTGACCGGAATGCAAATCTTCCATGAAGGAAAGACTATTGTCTGATACAGAGAAAGTTATGCAGAGGAGGTTGCAGTACTGGTACCTTTTGTGTCTGAGTAACTCATGCAGCAAAACTCAAATGCATATGTTGAATGAAAGTGCAGCTAAAGAGAGTTTAAAATACTGAAGCATAAATACTCAGTTGTTTTTGCCATGGAAAAACATTGTTTGTCTTGGTGTTAATATATTCAGGTCGTTAATAGGTGTAGCTAAACCTGGTTTGCAAATTTATTCTAATGGGCATTAGATGAAGTGTTGCTCCAGTCTTTAATGTTTCTTAGGAATCAGAATACCTTTCTATGGGGTGAAATCAAGTCCATGTAATTATCTTGGCTTAAAAACTTAGCGACTTTTCTTTGTGGGGATGTTGGAGTACAGATTCCAGGGATGCATTTTGTAGCAATGGAACTAATTTCAGCAAAAGAAAGGTAAACAAGGTAAATAAACTAAATACTGAACTGTATGGTTGAACATCACTTAGTTTGTAGTTTCTCCTTGTAAAATGACAAGGAGAAAAATTCTGGCTTTCAGACATTTTTTTTCTAGATCTCTCAACAGGGCAATGAGAGCATCCTTTCCACAAAGCCTGGCAGGAGCTCCAATGGCTCGCAGAGAAGAAATTAGCACCTGTGCCTCTTCAGAATTTGTTTCTAGTACTGGAGTTCCAAACATAGCAAAAAAATACAGAAGCTGTTTGTTACTTTAACTTTCATGTGAGAACCTGAATAATATGAGCTATTCAGAGAATAAAGCAATATTTTTAGTTCACATGTAATGCTGGGCTCATATAGGTCTTGGTTAAGTTGGAGCATGCAAATACATGCATATACCCTGTTTTGCAGCCTTTGCTCAAGGTCTTACTTATGATATTCAAAGCCTGATTTCTAAGAAGATTTAGGAATGTGTCTGATCACAAACTTGAGATGGGTGACTCTCTAAGACTACCCACACCCTTAACAAGACTACTTCCATACTTAAGATTTGCCTCAAATCTTGACATTTAACTTAAGTACAGAGATTAAAATAGAAAGGATGGTACATATGACTGAGGGGTGCCTACAGACACTAAAAAGAGTGCATCAAATGGTTTGAGTAAACAACACAAAATCTTAAAATACTTTACAGCATTACCTACAGAAACAAATTTCCTTGACTTTTAGGAACCCCCTTGAACTTAATAGTGGAAGTAAAAATTATCAAAAAAAAAATTCTTATCACTAAAATACTGAACACCTGGATTTTTTTTTTCTTGTGCTGTTGCATTTTTTAAAAAAATTATATCACTAAATTCTTGCTTCAAAATAATATTTTCAAAATTACTAGTAATTCTTTAAAAATATGGGTATTCACTTGATCTGTGCTTTAGCTTCTTTCTCATTATGAGTTTTACAGGCAATAAAAAGCTCTTTGGTTAATATTTGCTTGAATTTCTATATGTTCTTGTTGTGGTTTAAGCCCAGCCAGTAACTCAGAACGAGGCAGCTGCTCTCTCGCTCCCACTGTTCTTTTCATGGATGAGAAGAATCTCATCCCTCAGGGATGAAGAAGAGAATTGAAAGGATGTAACTCACACAGGTTGAGATTAGAACAGTCCAGTAACTAAGGTATAACACAAACCACTGTTGCTACCACCAATAATAATAACGACAAGGGAAACAACAACGGAAGAGAATACAACCACTCACCACCCGCCGACCAATACCCAGCCCAAGCAAGCAGTGATCTAGCACTTCTGGGTGACTGCCTCAGTTTATATAGTGGGCATGACATGCTGTGATACGGAATACCCCTTTTGGCTAGTTTGGGGAATGCCCCTTCTGGTCTAGTAGGTGTCCTGTCTCTGCTTACTCTTAGCTTCCACTCCTCCCTGGCAGAGCATAAAACTCATAAAGTCCTTGATCAGAGTAATCATTATTTTGCAACAACTAAAAACATTGGACATTGGTGTGTTATCAGCTTTATTCCCAGACTGAAAGTTAAAAAAACAGCATTGCGCCAGCTGCTAAGAAGGAGAAAAATGACTGCTACTGCTGAACCCAGGACAGTTCTATATGAATGTAAATTTCTGCACTTAAAAATGGAAGGAGAAACTTGAATATGTATGTTTCATTAGTTCTGTAATGTGCAGAGAAACCTCAGCTTTCCTGAAACCAACCTGGCAACCCTTGGAATTGGGCTGATTTAAACACAGGGAGTGACCTGGAACCTTTTAACGGCAAAGTGAATGATCCAGGCAGTTGTTTGGTGTATATATAGCTATTAGGTCAAATTAATGATGGGAGTAATTTATTTTGATGCAATTTACTTCCTTGATTTTATTTAACTTTTTTTTAATCTGGTCACAAATCAAATGTAACATTGGTGTAAGATTGGCATGAAATAAAAAACCAAAGTCCTGCAGCATTTTTCATGAAGGTTGTGTTATATTGCATTGCTGGGTTATATATTTACTAAACTTGACAAATCAGCAGAAAATATACATAATGTGTGTGTTTATATGCATACGTGTGTATATGTGTAACATTTATAAACACACACAAAAGCGTCAAAGACTTGGATCCCTCCTTTCTTTTCTAATCTGTTTACTCACTGTTCCTTCTTTCATAAAAAAATTGTGATCAGGTTTGTTGAAAAGCAGTCATCAACAGAGGACGAGAATTAATTCGGCTGTCAGCTGTGGATGTGATAGAATTTAGTATTACCCTGTATCAAATAGAAGGAGTAATTTGGCCACAATGAGACAATGTCTTCTACAAATATGCTTACAGGCATGTTTCTGTTTTATGTTGAATAGGCATTGACTGTTAGAAAGTTTAATATAGACTTTCATATCTCAGCAATATTCGCCTTATCACTATTTTGTAACCAGCAGTGGAAGCTGTGATGGCCTCTTGAGTTCATACCCTGCTAGTTATTTGCACTAATACAATTTTCTAGTGCATAAAATAAAGAGTATTTTTCTGATTGTAGATACCTAACAGAAAACAAAAGCAAAAATGTTTTTTTGACTTTTGGATGGCTGGAACATTCATGAAATAAACACAACAACCATAAAGGCTTTCTTTGTGTCCTCTCAGCTGTGACATTCGCAGTTAATTACTACCACTTTCCCCTGAGCTGCACTGGCAAAACACTCATTATAATGGTGCATCAGCATTGGAGTTTACTGAAGTTGGTATATTATCTTATATGCTAGCAGAAAAATAACATGGGGGAAAACAAGAAATTAGTGCTAATCAAATATGCCAAATACAGAACCATAGATATTTGAAAGCTGAATATTATATTTCTGATCAGGTTTCTAAGAAAATATCATTATAGAAAAAAGCTAAAAATTAATTTAAAAATTGATTATCATTTTAGTGGGGAGTACAAAAACTCATTCAAGAGCAGTGCTGGACATTGTGGGTGCAGAAAAATAGCAGGCTTGCAGTAAGTAGGAAATACTGTCTTGAAATTGTTTTGTTTCTCATCTCTGTACTCCACAATCAAGTAAATCTCTTGGCCTTCTTTCTGGGAATGAAACCTACTGCTTAAGCTTTTGGAAGCTCTTGTGATTAAAAACAAAAAAAATCTTTTGTAATAAAGGTTGTTCCAGCCTTTTGCTAGTTCTTTTTCTGAACTCTCCAAATTCCCTCCTAAACTGGGGACAGAAAAAATAGATGATCAAATTCTAGCAGTGGTCAGGCTAGTACTGAATATTAAGGTGCTATTGTCAATGCCTCTGTTGTAAATCTAAAAATTTCATTAGCATTTCCTGGCACTTTTTTGCACATTATTAAGTGATTAAGCACTACAACCTAGAAAATATTGCACATTGTCTTATTGCCTGTCTTGTATGCATATTTAATATGTTTCCAACTGTAAACAAAAGGTGTCTTGACCTTCTCTGTGTGAGTATTTAGAAGAGTAAGACCCCTAAATGCTTGTGAGTAATGAGAAGTGAGCATTAGGATTTATGTGTAGGATTCACATACCTGCAGTTATATTGATATTAGATGTTATAGACAAGAAAGAAAAAATGAATATTGTAATCTCTAAAGGATCTTGTGGGGAGGTGTACCTACTACTCATTTATATTTTGGCAGCATTTAATCATTTCAATGTCTGAAGGGAATTTCGAAATACATTGATTATTCTCATTCTGTGATTTGATGTCTCTTTTGCTTCCTATTTCTTGTATGTGGATTCCGAGAATACTGGCAGTGGCTCTAAAATAATTATAGAAAAGCATTGAATAAAAGAGAGCAAATGCAAATACATGTTTTTCTGTTGTTTTTTTATTTTTGTGTGTCCCTTAGGGTCTTAACCTGATGAGGCTCCTCTAACAAAATGAATTTGAATAACTTTGCTTTTTATTTAGGAATTGGTGCTGCAACCTGGCAAACAGCAGGAAGAAAAGTAGATATATGTATACCAGGGGGTTTGCAGTTTAGCTTGTAGGCTAAAGTGTGTGTGTGTGTGTGTGCACAGTAAAGTTTTGGTTTAAGAACAGATATTCTAAGTATGTGAATTTTTCAAGAGGGGGACGGAATATTTTTCATCTTCACCCAAAGCTGGCAATGCAGTGACATTATTTTCTATTATGTTCAGTAGTGAAAATTACACACATTTCAGGGATTTTTTTGAGGGGGGTTTGTTCTTCATGAAAAGTAGATACTGTTGCTAGAGACATCTTTTTATGTCAGAGGTATAAAATTTATGGGGGAAAATGAAAATACAAAGTATGCTGGGAAAATTCAATGCATAGAAATTATACCTAAGTAGTTTTGGAAAGAAGTAGCCTGAAAGTTATCCCCTTAATTCATTAACTAATTATGAATAGGCTTCTAGAATTACGAAATAGATGTATTCTAATACCATAGAGTAATTGAAGAACCCAGTACCTAGGACCTAGACAGAATAAATTTGACAGCTGTGGGATTGTATCTGGATAAACACGGATATGTGAGCAATCCAGACGGTTAGCAGGACAGCTACTTGACAATTGTGGAGTAGTGAGCCAAAGGCTCTGTGGCCTTGCCTGGAGGTTATTAAAGGACACGTACGTGCAGAAAGTCTGAGCAAGTTGGCACAGAAAGTTGCTGAGGAAGATGTACAAGAAGGAACTGGTAACTGTAACCTTGAAACATAACTGCAAGCTTGAAACAAGCTTGGAGCATATGTTGTAATGGTTACAAATCATTAAATTGTTTCTAACATGTAGCTAAGGGGCGTTAACCAATCAGATACTACTGAATATTCGAGTGTCTTGAAATTATCTATATAAGGTGTACTTTTGTTACAATAAATTGTCAACACTTCAATTACGTTAATAGGTGCTTGTTGTCCGAGCTCCCTCCGCAGACAGCAGGAAAATCATTAATACATTGATATGGCTGTGTACTAGCACAGTGTGTGCTGCCCAAGCCTCTGCTCTGTTCTTCATCACTACCAAATCTAGAGCTAACTGATGAAAGTGGTAAGGAGGATAAGTTTACAGACAAACCAAAACAAAAGCACATGCACCAAAAAAAAGGCAAAATGGCTAACAAACAACTGATTTTGACCAGCTGGTTTTTAGGCCACCAAAAATATCCACAGTTTTTAGTTAAGCAAAAAAGCACCTGCTCTTTCAATTACGATTTTTATGTTCTGAATTTTATATTCGGCAAGTGAACCAAAATCAAGATTTTTCTGTTGGAAGCTGAAAATCAAATATCAAGAGATGATTTTAGCTACCAGAATACTTCCCTTATGTGAAACCACATTTTGGTCATTCAAATCACTTCATTTTTTTTTTTTTTTTTTTTTTTTTTTTTCAATGCTGTTTAGTGTTCATAATGGTGTTCGTGTTCTGCTTCTTTTGTTCCAGGTTTTCTGAAAGATGGTTCAGGATTTCTGAAAAATCCTTATCCTAAGGTTTTTACCCTTAAATATGTGATGTTTAATAGTAGATTATGATTACAGTTGTGCCTGAATATTTTTTTTAATGAAAATCAGACTAAGAAAACATTTTAGGAACCCTGCATGCAAACATTGGGGAAGGAGAAGGGGTATTAACTGAACGAACTTTTGCACAGTACTGTTCTACTTTTGTCATATATGTGGGTTGTCATTTACTTCCTTCAATCTTGGAGCCTCCTGCCACAGATACATGATGCATCTAGCAGTTCTAGAGGAGCAATATTGCAGTAATAGCTGTACAATAATTTTAGGAAACTGCTGTGAAACATTATGAATGTGCGAACTTTGGGTTGCTAGTGATTTTATTTAAAAGCACCTGTATTTTTTTAAGTCATACTGGCTTTTTGTACTTGTTACTGCTACTGGGTAACATGACATGAATCTTCTGTGTTGTAAGCATGCTTCAGTTCTTCATTTTGCTCTGTTTCTTTCTTCCTTACTGCATAGTTAAGCTTGCATAATAAGAAAACTGTCTGAAGACTTGGGTCCTTAGTGCCTTTTCTGAATAGACGGTTTGATTAGAATCATAGAATAGTTAGGGTTGGAAAGGACCTTGAGATCATCTAGTTCCAACACCCCTGCCATGGGCAGGGACACCTCACACTAAACTATGCCACCCAAGGCTATGTCCAACCTGGCCTTGAACACTGCCAGGGATGGAGCATTCACAACTTCCCTGGGCAACCC
>JANRGW010019660.1:0-15153 GCA_024733675.1 Psilopsiagon aymara | reverse complement strand
CGCGCGGGGGCGGTGCCGCCAACGGCCCGAGGGGCGGTGCCCGGCGCCCTCGCTCGCTCCTCAGGGCCCGGCCCCCGGCGGGGCGGGGCCGCCCCGGCTCCTTCGTTAACCCCAGTTCGGGCTCCGTCAGCAGCACCCCGCTCCTCGCCACAGCTTGGCGGTGGCCATCGAGGTCCGGCTTCTCAGGTGGACACGCAGGCCTGAAGCGCCTCACGCTCCCCGCTTCCAACAACGCTCTTGCAGCCGCCTTCCCCTCACCCTGCCGGTGCTGGTCGTCTGCTGCTCCTCGCACCGCATCAAAACTGTTCCGGTGAACAGACACTAGCTTTACCGCCAGCAAAACGATGATGCCTGCGGCAGATTTCAGCTGGTGCCGAAACGGGGCCGTCTTCAACCAGGTGCTCTTGAGTGCACAGGCCACCCTCTGACACATCAGTCTTGGGGCAGGAACCCACCTTTCCTCCTGTCTTGAGGTCCCTCAGTGCTATGCTCTGTTAACTCTCAGGTATCACCCCGAACTATTTAAACATACTCACTTCCCCCCTTCAGCACTGCGATTTCCTTCCACCAAAAGATTAAAAATGAAACGGCAAAGGAAGAAAACTGCAGCTCCTTCCAGCTGGCACCAAGGGACATGTACTGGTAGCCTCAGCTTCTGACCCAGACTTCAAAAATGAGCTATAACCATTTCCAGGGGTTCAGGAAACGGTTAGCTATCTTTTACCCACCTCCAAGGAAACACCAGGAGCTCAGCTCCCTTTACATCACTAGGCACTCAGAAACTGACTTTTATTTAGTTTTCCGTTTTTTTCCAAGCACATGGCTGTAGCA
This sequence comes from Psilopsiagon aymara, assembly GCA_024733675.1. Lineage (NCBI taxonomy): Eukaryota > Metazoa > Chordata > Aves > Psittaciformes > Psittacidae > Psilopsiagon > Psilopsiagon aymara. The sequence continues at coordinate 14,322 of JANRGW010019660.1, read as the reverse complement.
TTCAGGCCCAGCAGCTCAGTACAAGCACACTTGAAAGGTGTTATGGTAAAAAACCCAAGATTTGCATCCTTGCACTCCTGCCACAATGTTCTGGGTTCAGCGGTAAGTTACTTTTCTCCTTCCTAGTAGATGGTGCAGTGCTGTGTTTCTGGTTTAGTCTAAGAACAATGCTGAATAACACACCAACTTTTCAGTTATTTCTCAATAGCACTTACTCCAATCAAAGACTTTTTAGTCTCTCATGTTCTGCCAGTGAGGAGGGGCACAAGAAGCCGGGAGGAAGCAGTGACACCTGACCCAAACTTGCCAAAGGGGTATTCCATACCACAGCACATCATGCCTCGTACATAAACTGTGTGGAGTTACCCAGAAGGCCCAGAAAGCTGCTTGGGTCAGGCTGGATCAGCCAGCAGGTGCTGAGCAACTGTATTGTGCATCACTTGTGGGTTTTTCCCTTTCTAGTTTTATACTGTCCCCTTGTTACTTCCCTTAGTAGTAGTTTTGTATTATATTTTAGTTATTGGATTGTCCTTATCTCAACCTTGGGATTTACATTCTTTCAATTCCCCTACCCATGAGGGAGGAATGAAGGGGGAGTGAGGAAGCAGCTGGGTGGTGCTGAGGTACTGACTGTGCTTAAACCACAACACAATCACAATAGCAAGTTTTCATACTAAACAGAAAAAAAAGGTCTGTAACAATCATTGGCAACATATACACAAAAATATCGTTGCTGTTTTGTTGTTACTGCTCTGTACCTTATGCTACCTGCTTTGTCTAGTGATGGAGAGAGAAATTAAATCATTGCTATTAGAACTGCTGTGGAGGTGCTGTTAAGCAGCGTGTTTCCTGGTAAGTCTAGAGTTCATCTAATGTACTTATCTGTCAGCTGAGCATGCCTGGTATAATCCAATTAGGATAAATCAGCTGCAGCAGTCAACTCCCAGGGAATACAAAGGCAGCCTGTATATGGCCAAATTCCAACCTCATCAGGTGCATGGCAAAGCCCTCTTCAGAGCTCCAGAAGTATACAGTCCACCACTTCACACCTGAAGTGGCTCACATTCAAATGATAGTGGGCATTTCCTGCCTCCATAGAGCAACTGAAACGGACATTTGGGAAAGAAAGGCATCTTGTGCCTCTCCCCTACTGCCCCAAAAGTCATAATCAAAATTCATGTATCAAACTGCTATCCAATGCTTTTGTCATAACTAGCAGTCAGGACAGGAGTTATCCCAGCCTGAGGGAAGACAGAAAATATTTTAGAGGACTTATTTACTTCTTGCAGTAATTAAATGCTAGCTCAGCCACATCCTCTTCCAAGACAGGAAGTGGAGTAATCAGGACTTGACCCTCCTCTGTCCAAGGGAAAGGTACCTCTCATACGAAGGCAAAGGCACAGGACTCCAACAGAACACCTATGCCAGAGAAAAGCTGCTCTTCAAATTCTGACGAGGCAGAAGTCAACTCTCCTCAAGAATACAGAGAATATACATCAGGATAAGCAGATTTAAACAAGTTTTATTCATAAACTGTTTGGGAAAAGGAAATTTACCGATATTAAAAAAGTCAAGAAATGAATTGACTTTCTTCAGTCTGCTAGGCCATCCAGGCACATTTATAAATTCCTACTATAACTGCTGATAGAACACATCTCCACACATTTTACCTAACCTGGGCTGTAATGAATATTGTATTTCAGAATTGTACAGAAAACACTTCTGTAGCCAACCTGCAACTAGCGTTACCAAATTACTAGCTACATGTTACACAAACACAATAGTAAAGAAGTACAATATTTCTCTTTTTATACATTATGTGTGTATGTATGACACGTGCAGTCAGTCACAAATTATACTGTTAAATTAAACAGGCTTGTAATCAAGCTTGGACTCCAGCTTCTTAGAATCAGCCACTTTTCTAACAGCTTTCATGAAGTCTTCCTGAACTACAAAGTCATGATCAGCACGGATCGCAAACATACCTGGGAAGAGTAATTTAACAGCAAGAGTAAGTTGGTGCTCTTTGCAGCAACAGTACGAAGACAGTACATAGAGATTCACTCAAATTAAAGTGAAAATGCCTCCAAGTTACACTGTCTTTCATGTAGACTTTCACATGCATGCCTTTAGCACTGGGAAGAGGAGTAGCCTTCAATAAAGTCACTTTTCTGAACTAGGTGATCACCCAGGAGAAATGTGCAATTTGTTTTAAACTATGAGTATTTACCGTGCTACTTGCCCTTCCCATGTAGGCAAACCCTACATGTACAGTGAGTTTATAATGTGGAAAAAGCATATAATAGTATTAATTCTCTAGGCACTCAGGTACTAAGAGACGCGGATTTTCTGCAAAAAAGATGAATATGGGTACTATCACCATCTCTGGAATGGTATCTAGCTTTTATGACAGTGTGATGTATGTCACGATACTCAGCCAACAAATGGTTAGAGGCCAGGTCCAGTTCAGAAGTGGTACAGCTGTTTTTAACTCCCATCATGCTGAACCAAACCTACAGAGTTCGTTTACACCACACATGTCACAGGGTGGTGATCAAATCAACATAACTCCATGCGGACCCAGCTTGCGTATGGCCAGGGATGCTGGCAGGCAGAACGTCACATGAATGCAAGGCTACTGCTCCCATCAAGCACCTATCAGGTGGTCTGCTGCTACACCCAGCCAGGTTATCTGCAGACCTGGCAAGAGACCTGTTAGGAACCTTAGAGGAGGGTGTAAAGAATCAGGTTCTGCGTGACTGTACAGGTCGTAAGCAAACTTGGAAGAAAAAGAAGAGATTTTGTTCAAGTTGTTTCATCAAAGCTTCAGGGCATATCATCTGCTGCTGCACAACCTTAACAGTCCAGACATGTGAGACATGCTGTGAAATATGCAACTCTTTGGGCATTTCAACACTGTCCAGATGCTAACATTACCACTATGTAAATGCTATCTGCTCTTAATAAAGGAACACAAGAAGTGAGCACCAGTGAACAAGTGTCGTGTTCCAGCAGCAGATTTTTGACCTCCACTGAGTATCAGAGAAAGATCTTGAATGTCTAGTATTAACGAAGACTTACAAAATTAAGAGCTAAGAAAATACCTGCTTCAGTACAGACATTTCTCAAGTCCGCTCCATTAAAGCCATCTGAAAGCTTCACAATTGCTTCATAATCTAGCATAAGACACAAATGTTAATTAGAAATGAACTCATATTTCCCATTACAGATACCAACAATACATATGCTCAGCTAACAAAGAAACACTTTACTCTGATTTTAGTGCCAGTAGATAGCTGTCCACTAGACTGATAAATTGAATTAACTGACACCAGCTGTATCACCCCTTTCATTTAAAAAATTCAATTGCAGCCAAAAGCTCATATAACTAAATCCCAAAGTTACCAACTGGTGATTACAAGCATCAACATGAAATGCAAGGAAAGCTACATCAAGGCATGCTATCATCATTTAAATGATGTAAAAGACCAGAAAACTTATCTCCAAGTGATCATAACTCAGATCCTTTCCCATTATAACAACTGTGCCTACTAAAAGCATTTAATTCTTGATATATTAAACCTAATATTTTATGCACATACATTTACTAAAAAAGTGGCTATGGTTATAGCTTCTAGAATCAACTTTAAAAACACGGTGTCTGCTGAGCCTCCAGAAAGTTCTGATTTTTGCAAAACTAGTTATTAAAAATAAATAACCCTGACTTCCTGCAAAGCTTTTTTTACTTCAAGAATTCAAAGCCGCCCTAGAGATTAGAAATTCAACTATTTTAATTCCATGTAACACAATGTCCTATAAACAAGTCTTCCCATAATTGAAAAGTAAAAAAAGAGAGGGGACTAAGCAATACTGAGTATCACAAGCTTTGCACCAGCAGACACCAGTACTGGATTAGGAGAATCTCGTGCTGGACACTGAACAGGTCATTACCTTCAGACTTTAATGCAATTCACACCCCACCATGCTGGTCAGTTCTAGCCGTCCTTTCAGGAAATCAAAGTGGAGCATCACAGCCTTCCCACATCAAAGTCAAAACCTAGCTAATGCCCATCTGTCATCTCACCCTGTTAAACAGTGTAAAGGAGTGACCCTACCCAGCTTCTCTCCAGTGTTTGAAGATAAGAGAAAAAAGGTGAAGCACTTTACCTCAGGTTCAGGATTTGCTTTGGAGCTGCTCAGATTGCAGCGGCACACATACATGTTCAAGCCACCACTGCTGCTAAGAAATGCAATCCTCATCTTCCTGCCCTCCCCCAGCTCATTCCCACTCGGGCACCACCGGCTCTGTTGATCTGCAGCTGTTTATGCAGCCAGATGGTGAAGGAGATCAGTTCCACTGCTCAGATCACACTGCATGAATAGCTCATGTCAGTAAACAGGCAGAGGCAGGTTGCATGCAGCTGGTGGGCCTTACTGCAATAAATGTCTGCCAGCATCATTTTAAAGACAAATAGTTTTATTGAGGACAGCTCTGAAGAGTCACTGTGAAGCTAAGGCTCTGGTCAGCACAGATTAACACAGTAATTATATAAACCTTCTTTATCTGACAGATACTTCTTACATTCTGGAGAGCAGCCTACACCACTAACCAAAGACAAGCTTTGTTTCAGACAACAAAGTTTTCATTATGCTGTCTCCAAACTCCAAAGTTTCTCCATGACTTTTAAAGATTCTTTATTGCGCTCGGACTTCTGCAGTAACAATTTTTCTTTGGGGGGGCTGAGAGGTTAAGGGGAGGTGTTAATCAAAATGCTGTTTTATTTGCTTTAAGCTTTTCCTTTAGAGATAGGAAACTACCTGCTGAGAATCATGCTGGTTTTCCACTTTACAGCCACACTCCAAGGGTTTATATTCAGTTTTCCTTTGCAAAGGAAGCCTTAACAACAGAGAGGAGAAGTTGTGTGGCCAGCGTAAGGACACGAATTAGAAGGGCAGAGTCCCTGTCATAACAGCTCACACTCTTCACAGTTTTACAAACACAAGTAGAAAGGATGTCCAGGTAGCTTCCTACTTACCTATTTCACCATGTTTAGTGATAGGACCTGCATGAATCTTCAAAATATCTAATCTGGCTTGTTCATTTGGTAGATCAATATCTAGAGAGAATTACAGCTTTAATAAAAACACAAAACCACAATTAATACTGGTAATATCCTCCTTACAACCACTGTGAAGTAGTAACTCACGGATTTTTCTATCCAGTCTTCCAGGCCGCAGAAGCGCAGGATCCAGTGTGTCTGGTCTGTTAGTAGCCATGATCATTTTAACTCTGTGCAGAGTATCAAATCCATCCATCTGATTCAATAACTAATAGAAAGCAGAAGTTTATTTTTCAACAACCCAGAAGTTTCCTACTGTAATCTATTGTACTTACTTTCTGCAAGAGTATTTTCACCAACATATAAAAGTGGTAAAGAGAAATCAGAAAAAAAACCTACTACAAACTGCCCAATGAAAGGCAGCATGCTTCCTGCATATTCTACAAGCAATAAAGAGAAGCTTAAGAGAGACACTGAAAATGCTTTGCCCAGGGAAAAAGATACTGAGCAAAGCAGAGCTCAAAGTGAAAAACTTGGCTGAAACAATAAGGCAGTGAAAACAGTGCAAGTGCTGAAGGAGCCAGTGCCTGGCTGGCACATTTGACTGTATTTGCATGTCCAGGACATTCAAATGAGACTTGGAGAGCCACCTCTAGAATACTAATATACACATACATTAAGATTTCATTGTGAAGATTCAAAGCACTTGTTCTTTGATTCCAGTGACTTAATTCTTCATGTAAGGCAGACACATTCTTTTGAACCACGCAAACCGGTTTGCAAACAGGCCAAAGAAGTTTCCCATTAGCTTCAGAACTCTTAACTGTCACCAGCAGTTTGAAATTATCTTCACACAACCCAGTTTACCAGAGCAATTCGTACAGAAACAAAGAAATGCAATTACTTCTCCTCCTAGTTTGGAAAAATCAAACTGTAACAGTAGTAAAGTTTTATTTATAGTGTCATTGGGACTAGAAAAGTGTCATGGGTTCAGCATTTACAGCCGAAACCATGACAAATAGACAAGCTCAGCTTTTCCTTCTTAAGAGGGGCCCTCCAAATCTTCAAAGAAAATGTGGTAAGCAGCCACAAAGTCAAGTCACAGTAAAGGAGAACACATCCTAAATAATTTTAGCATTTTTAAAGACTCGTTTGATTAGTCTCCAACTTGAACTCATGGCTGAGATACCAGGATGTGCAGCTGCCTCTTGTAAAAGCATCATCTAGTTCACTTTTAGCATCAGATTATTAACTCTGAAAAAGTTTTACCGAGAACTATGGCAGATCATTGTAACAATTTGCATCTGTATCATTACTTAATGTGGGTTGCACATCATGGAGTCAGGGATTAAACACTCACCTCCATCAGAGTCCTCTGAATTTCTCTATCAGCTGAGGTGCCTTCAGAAAAACGGCGACCACCTGCAGCATCCCAAACTCGTAAGTGACAGTACTTTACTTATGCCTCCACATAATACTAAGATGACAATTAGGTATCCCTCTTAAACTGGGGGTAGGAGGGGTGGTACTTAAAGAGTTAAATGCACACACTGTAAAATGCTTTTTCACATAGTCAAAAATATTCAAGCCAGACACAAGCAGGTATCATAGAATGACAGAATAGTCTGGGTGGGAAGAAACCCTAAAGCTCATCCAGTTCCCACCCCCCAGCAATGGGCAGGGACACCTTCCACTACACCAGGCTGCTCAAAGTCCCATGCAACCTGACTTTGAACACTGCCAAAGACAGGGAAGCTTTTCAGTTTAAAGCCACTCCCCCTTTTCCTATCTGTACATACTTTGTCAAAAGTCCCTTTCCAGCTTTCTTGACACCCCCTTTAGGCACTGGAAGCTGCTCTAAGGTCTCCCTAGAGCTTTTTCTTCTCCAGGCTGAACAACCCCAGCTCTCTCAGCCTGTCTCCATAGCAGAGATGCTCCAGCCCTCAGATCATCTCTGTGGCCTCCTCTGGACTTCCTCTAAACAGGTCCACATCCTTGGATGTGGGTATCTTTCTTACATAGCGTTTGAAGGTAGCTGCAACAACTTCAGAAAGAAGCTGAACCACTTGACCAAGAAACATCTGGACTAGCACACTTGAACACTTTCTTTTGAGAGGACAGGCTGTGACTTTCTATACCTAATTTCAGTGTTAAAAGCGCAATTTAGGCACTCCCCAGGCCATCAGCCTTACCGATAGCATCTATCTCATCCATGAAAATGATACATGGCTGATGATCTCTGGCATAGTTGAACATCTCTCTGATCAGTCGAGCACTTTCACCAATGTACTTGTCCACTATTGAACTCGACACCACCTTTTGAAAGGCAAAAGGCACATGGATGAAGACACTGCAGTGTAAACAAATTAAGCATGTGTGTGAGTGCAAAAGTACAATCATACTACCTTCAGGAAATTGCAGTCAAGCTGGCTAGCAACAGCTCTGGCCAAAAGTGTTTTCCCTGTACCTGGAGAGACAGGAGATTGAAGGATTTTAAGCAGCGACTGCATGTTCAAAGAAAGCCTCAACATAAAATAATAAAACAGTAGCAAGGGAGAAAATAATAAAAAAAAACCATCAAAAAAAACCAAAAAACAAAACCAGAAGAGAAACAAGCCTATTGTCACAGTTTGAGAGTGACAACTTGGCATTCATTACCCTTTTGTGAAACTCACCAGGGGGGCCGTAGAGCAAGCAGCCTTTTGGAGGTATAATTCCCACACGCTGGAATAGTTCTGGGTTTGTAAGAGGCAGTTCTATTACCTGTGAAGAGACAGATCAACATACTGAGACTCAGCATCTGAGTTTCAGCTCAGCAATCCCAGGAAGCTAAGGGTACACTTGCTAGCCTGCTTTCCAGATATCTGTATTCTGATTTATCTGTGCATACTTTGTATGAACAGCAGTTAAGAAAATGTCAGATTGATCTACGGGAGAGATCCACAATCCTGCCCTCATTCTTCAGACTTCAGCTCAGCAATGGCTTGTCTCTTGCAATACTCTTTGCTACTGTCAGAATTCTGCTACCCAGATTGATCCTAGTAGGTTTTGTTCAAGCCTGGTTTGCTGGCTGTCAATCCTAGCTATGCTTTCCCAATGACTTTATGGCATTCCCTTAGCTAGAGCCTCAGTTCCTTCAAATCCTCTTCTTTAGAGAATTGTCTTCATTTTAATCTCAGTGCAGGCTGCTCTAACAATAGAGATAAAATATATCAGTTTGCAAAATGGGTTGCGGTGTTTAGAATAACCTTTCGCTGCTACTTGAGGTGTGTGACCAGCACACAAGCAATCTGTTACAGTTAGCTAGCTCACAGTGGGACAAGCTCATCTTCAGACACCTCCATTCTTGGGCAGGCCTGCACAGCCTCCAGCACTGATGCTCAAACTAAAGATTACTTTAGTACAACACACCAGTGTCCTGCCATCACACTGCTATTTGCCACAAAGCCAATGACAGAGCTGAGAAAAGTCCTTCAGAAGTTAGCCTCCAGTATGGGAAACACGGTCTAAGTTAAGAGACATGGAAAGTGCCAATTTAATAGGACCTTTTAACAACCCATCTCGTGATGTTTAGGACAAACATCAGTATAACATTTTTGTGCTGAAAAAAACTTCACTCAGAATATGTACCACTATTTGATAAGCATTATTGAGATAATGGATACCTCTCGAAGCTCTCTGATTTGTTCCGACAAGCCTCCAATCTCAGAATATGAAACATCCCCTGGATCTTCATGAGACATATTATAAACCAATGGATCTACTTCCCTTGGCAAATATCTGGGAAAAGGAGTGAAAAGCAGTTATTTCTCATTGTGCCCACACATTTACAAAGTTACTGCAATAAATTACAAAGAAACTATGAAAATTCTTTTCCTTCCTCCTTGATAAGACAAGTGTATTTGATGATATAAAAAAAAACCCAACCCAAACAAAACACTCCAGATCTAGCTACAAATACTACAAACCTGATCGTTCAAACCTTTGTATAACCTACTTGGATCGCTTTTTTCCCTGTTTATATAATGAGCAGAAAAGCACCCATAGAGCAGAAACCTACCTCATGATAGTCAGAGTGGTCATATCCAGAGCAACTCGCGTCCCCGGCTTCAGCTTACTTTTGTCTAGCTAGTCACAGAAAAAGTATTTCTATTAGAACCATACTCCACAACAACATCTAGTTTTACCCATGATGTTTACTGCAGCTCACACCCTTCACTCAACCACACACAAAAAGAAAACAAAGCTGCCAAACTAGTGCCAAGCAGCTCATTTAGTAAACTCCACCACCACCCTTTCCAGGAATGCTTAAACTGGGAAAAAGCTGGCCCATGGTGTCATGGGGACATGATCTCTTGGAAAAGCAATCCAGGCACCAGCCTAGACCAACAAACCTGCTGGTTGTCACAACTGGACACCTGCAAAGCCACACCACAGCAATAACTTTTGTTTGCACTGAAATAGATCTTGAGCAGCAAGTCATTAACCATTCCACCACTTCTGAAAATAAATATTATTTTCTAGACCATAATAAGCTGCTTTGCTTTGTGTTTTTATTGTCGTCAATCTGACTGGATTAGCGTGAGATTGAATCCTCCTTTCTGGTCGACATAGAACAGAACCAGCTGTTTCAGAACAAGTAAGAATCCTCCTTTGAGAGCACAGGGGACTGCCTGCCTGCCCCAGTCCCAGCCTGCCACCCTTCTCCTCCATGGCTTTCCAATTTCTGGCCTGACAGAAAGGGCGAGTAGATGTTCCTAACCTATTTTCTCCAAGCCCTCCATCATTTCACAAAATTCAGTTATAACCCATCTTTGAAGTCAAATGTTCCAGGTGTTATTCTTTTGCTCTCATTTACCTCAGCTGCCCTACACACATCTGCCCTGGCAGCTATTGTCTGCTTACTCCATTTTTATGAGATTTTTAAACACAACAGCAGTTCTACTCCAGTACACCCTGATAAATTCAGACGGGAGTTGAAACAACTAACTCACATTTCTCACCTTATTTTTAAGAAACTTGGTCTATGAGAGCAGTGTCATCTGTCATACAACACAACCTTGAACAATGATCAGAAATTACCTCCATGTCCACATTTGAAGAATACAAAACCTGTTTATTCCAAGTTTTACTGACATGGCTTCTGAACAACGATTCTGACAACTGTTTGCAAGCACTGCCTGAAGCTTCCCATCACCCCCCACTGGGGGGATTTATGAGGTCCTTTGCCCACACAGGTTCTTTAGTCTCTAGTGGTGTTCAGGATCACTCTGTCATTCCTCCTATACTGCAGTCACTAGTAAGACCTCTTTCTTGCTAGCTTCTACCAGATTCAACATCGCTCAATAGATTCCAATTATTCCACAGCGAGAAGAAAACAAAGAGAAGCTACTTGACCTTGAATTCCTTAGGAAAAGCACTTCAGATAGGAAGCAATTTTGTTTCAATTTAAGCAGTGTCACTCTTCTTCCTCAGCAATGCAGCACACCCACAGTGACCTTCATCAAACTAGTCCTTCAAGTAGGATGCGAACACTTCCCAGGTATTCATATGTCTTGGTATTTTTACATTTTGAAACCAATCACGGATATGGCTTTTTAGCCTCTGGTATCACATCAAGGATCTTTTAAGATCAGAAAACGTTTTTACTGAAGAATAAATTTGAAAGTATGTGTTGCAATGCCAGGTTCATCCAAGCACAACCTATTCCTTAACATTTATCTGTTTCAACACACAACGTCAAGACTACTTCACATGCCCTGAAGTGGAATTAAGGCTACTTATGTTCCAGAAAAGTAGTTTGTTCATTCCAGTGAAAGAAAACAGTGAGTTTGCACCATAATGCCTTGAAAAGGATGAAATTTATTTATTTAAAGAGCATTTCCATACTAGCAGTTCTTGCCTATGACAAAAGCAAACCCACAAACAAGTACCACGGCAGTATGCTCAAAGGAAGTCAAGTGTTCCTGTATATATACTACCTGAACTAACACACCTACTGGCACCCACATTTCTCCAATAGTTTGTCTCTAAAATGAGGAGAAAAGGTCTGTCCTTACTGAAAAATATATAATCCATCAACAGAGTCAACACTATAGGAGAACACTTACTGCATGAGTTTTGCTCACTGCTTACCACCAAGCACTGTTAACTGTGGGCCGGCACTGGGAATTCCCCAGCAGTCCTGCTTTTCAAATTGTTCGGAGCACAGCCAGCTCCCTGCTCTGCCTCTCAGCACCTACAGCCACCCCAACACCATGATGGATGAACCATCTAAACAGCGCTAGTGAACTTTTGCATGTTAGAATCATAGACTGGCTTGGGTTGAAGGGACCTTCAAGTCCATCCATTTCCAACCCCCTGCCATGGACAGGGACACCTTCCACTAGACCAGGTTACTCAAAGCCCTGTCCAGCCTGGTCTTGAACACTGCCAGGGATGGGCCAGGCATGTTGGAGCTCTATCACACTGATCTTCATTTTAACTTCCACATACAAACCTTAAGCTAATCCAGGTATTCTGGGTACTGAAAAGCATTTGCATGTTTGTCTTACACATTTTTTTCTTTACACAGAATCAGTTAAAATTCTGCACTGAACATCAGTTTCTCTGCAGAAAGAAAAGCCACCTCTAATACACCACTAATACCTGTCTGCTCCTCTCATTGAAGGAATTCTGGTTTTCACAACTTTCAAAATACAGGAGAACATGCTACAATCACAATGTGTTGAAAGTTCAGCTGTAGCTACCTTTCCCCACCATAAAGGAATCTGCTTAAGATAAGAAGTTACAGCTGTTAAACAATCTTACACTTGTTTGTGCATTAGAATCATTAAGTTAAACATTGCTGCCTTCTGCCATCTTGGGATACATGATCCTTCCCTGGGGTCACTCCTCTCTGTCCATAGATACCTTATGGTCTCACATTTCATACATTCTCTTCTGCACTTCCATTTCTCAAAGTCAGTGATGGGTGTAATAAAATATAACTGGAGATTTGCCTTTGCTCCTCCAACGGCTCTGGAATTGCAGAACACTTGCACTGCGTATTCTGGGTCCTATGTACTAGGGATTTAACTACTGTAAAGGGGCCACATTCAGCACTCAGTTAACCAACAAGCATTTGAACCACATCTGCAATAGAATGATTTACTCTTTGTATGAAAATAAAAAGCACCTCTAAGAGGTTGTTGCTGACTACAGCAGATGGATTATGCTGTACACAAGATTAGGTATTAAAGTGTCTGCCTTCTACAGAATTAGATATAGGTAAAACAAGTGGTGTCCTGGGGACTGGGAGTGCCAAGGCTTTTTTTAAGATCACCAGTGACAAATAAAAATCCCTTGCAGTGTTCAGAGCAGGGGCCTTGCCTACCATAATTATCTACTGCAGTGTAAAACTATTAGGAAAAAAAAAGTTAATCTGAAGCTCTAGGACAGCAAAAGTCACATCTTGTATTCACAGCACAGCAATGGAGACCATATATAGCTGATTAATTTTTGTAACAATGATTAATTTCAGGGAATTCAAGATTAGGCAGAAACACAGAGCTTCAACTCCATGAAAAGAATAAAGCACATGCAAGGTTCCATGAATATCGTGGACCTCCTTCTCTTTACTTGGAAGTTACTACTACCAGCTACAAAGGGACAGGGCAAGCAGATGCCAGATACTCAATCTTGCTAAGCACTCAATTTATGAAAAGCAAGCTTTTATGAATATTCACACAGATTAGGTACCTGACGACGACAGCCAACCACGTATCTTGGTCCATTTGTGGCCTTCACAATAACTGGAGAGAAAACATCAAAGAGAAACAAAAAAGACCACATTTACTTGATTCACTGCACAGCTGTGCTTCTTTTCTGCCAATATCCAGATTACCACAGAATCCCAATCCAGTCTCTGAACAGTCTGTGCTTGGGATTGCCCCAACCCAGGTGCAGGACCCTGCATTTAGCAATTGTTGAACTTCATGAGGCTGGCACTGTCCCAGCTCTCCAGCATGCCCAGGTTCCTCTGGATGGCATCCCTTCCCTCCAGCGTGTCAACCACACCACACATCTTGGTGTCATCAGCAAACTTGCTGAGGGTGCACTCAATCCCACTGCCTATGCTGCATACAAAGACTTTTATACTCTTTAATTCTTTACTCCTACAAATCTTTAGCCAGATTTTAACTATAAAAGCTTGTTTTCAAGATCTCAAAAAATGTAACAGTCCAATGTACTTACATTTCTCTTCCGTTAGCTGTTTAAGAACCTCACCAACGATCTGCAAAAGAATGCAGTATTAACCTAAACGACCATCCAAAACCACCTTTAATGTTTGTTTCAGGGCACTGAAGATGACTGCCAGCTTTGAAAGCCTCTCTCTTGCTTCATTCTGATCACCAATGCTTTTAACATATCTCTGTTAAGCAGGACACATGCAGGAAACCTCTCTAACCCACACATTCAGCACGTGTTCTTGACAGCAAGACCCTCCAATTCTCTCAGCCAGGCTGCTCCCACTTTTTCTTGATGCCATAAACAGACCGAAATGCTACAACTAGGCAGATTCACCATCAACTATACTACAGGATGCCATAACCTCATTTTTCTTACTTACCTGCCCAACACTCTGCAAGGCCTTGAGATCATTTTCTGATTTTTCATATTGCTTGGTGAGCTCCTTCAGCTGCTCCCTTACTAGAACAGGAAAGAAACACAGGGACTCAATCTTGCTCAATCCAACAGGGAGTCGGGACTAGGCCCTCTTCCAAAGCTAGAGCTTTGTGAGACCTCCACACCCTACAAGTCACCCTTCTGCAAGCAGAGGAGAGCCCCTGCTCAGCAACACCGATGACCACACACCCTCGACAGGGTGCTGATGAGCACAAACACTACAGAAGGCATCTACAAACCCAACCCCCAATTGAAAAAGCTTAGATCCTCAAAGGCTCCTCTGTACAGCACTAGTATTTATACTGTCTGACCGAAGTAGCACACAGCACTTGGAAAAGGAAAATAAAAAGCCATCAGGAAAATAGAAAACCAACAGAACAACCTCAAAGGGGGGAAGGGCTGACGAAACCGCCCTCCTTCGCTCGGCTCGGCCGGGCCCGATCCTCCCTCCCGCGCCGAAGCAAGTGAGGCTCCGAAGCCCAGGCAGCCCCACGGGGCTCTCCAAAGGGAGAGGAAAACAGCAGGGCGCTGGCAAGGGGAGCCGCGCCGCAAGGCCCCGCTCCGCCACCGGCAGCGCCGGGGCCCGCCCTTCCGC
>JANRGW010019659.1:0-34021 GCA_024733675.1 Psilopsiagon aymara | reverse complement strand
AGAGGGGGGGGGAGGGAGGGAGGATGGATGGGAGGATGGGTGGATGGATGGAGGATGCTGCTGCGCTCCGGGACTTTGATCGTGTGATGTGCCCGAAGGGGAAAAAAGTGCAGCCCGGGGTGGGGAGAGGCCGTGTCCGTCTCCGTTCGTTCCTTCGTGCCGGTGACCCGACGGGCGAGGAAGCCGCGGGAAGGGCGCCCGGTCCTTGGAGGGGCTGGGCGCTGCCGGTTTTAGGGCGGGGAGTGGCAGCTCCTAACCGGTCTCCCCGCCAGCTCCTGCTCTCCCACAACCCCCCCGCAGCCATCAGCCAGCCGGCACACAGCCGCGGAGGGGAAGGGTGAGCCCCGGTCACCCCGAGCCCCGAGGGGATGCCCCTGTTTGCGCTTCCCTGCCGGCAGCGGCCGGTACCTGCGGGAGGGCTGGATAACGGTGCTGAGAGTCCCGGCCCGGCCTCTGCTCTCCCCGCTACCCGGGGCTTTACCTGGGCTCAGGCTGGCAGCCCGGGGCCGCGGCAGGGGGTTGGACCGGCTCTTGCAAGCCGGGCCCTGCTGACACAGATTGTCTTAAGAGCAAACATGAGGCCTGCCCTTAGAGGGCTGTCAGGATGAGGCCTTTCTTTTTGCAGGGTGCTGGCTGCCTGATATTTACATAATACCCCTGCGTAAGGGTGACCTCTTCCCTAATTGGAGGCTTCCTTTCCATTTTCTATGGCAACACTACAGAACAGATCACTCCAGGGGGTTGGATGAGAGAAGTATCTGCACAGGGTAATTTTTCTTTCTTAGTTGCCCATTAAACCTCATTTGTCCTGGTGGATGGGTGGGATTTTGGGAAAAGTTCTTTCCCTCAGCCTTTAAACCAGCCATCAGCCCTGTGAGTCACTGTGGGTTTGCAGGGTCTCCATTTAGAGAGGGGATGGAGTAGACACAGGTTTGATAAACAAGCAAGAATCACTTTTGATAGGTGTTTACAGGTTATCAGTCATATATTGCTAGCCTGGCTGATGACTTCCCTGTACACTGTCTAATCAAACCATCCTAGAAAATATGTGAATTCCGGCAGATGATCTTTAGTTTTATTATTTATTTTAAAAAATCATAGAGTTATTGGAAAGAAATCCTAGCAAATTTTGTAAGGGGGAGGAAAATTAGTTCCTACTTTGTTTCAAGATTGCTTTTGCTCCCTGAGATCCCTGTCCTGTGCTTCGGACCCGTGAGGTATACACAGTAATGTCTTTTCTTACATGATTGGTCTCGCTGAGGGTAAGCATGATGTGCCTATGTATTTATGCAGGAATGTGAATCTGTAATGATCATTGGGGCCTGCTATGTTTTATCTCTATGACATGCCAGTTTGTTTCAGGTTTTATACGGCTAGGGGTGAATAAGCAGGTTTTCAAAAGCCTCCTGAAAATAGATGCTTTCTGATTATAAGACACAGTAATTCATGGTGCATTTAGGCAGGAAGGGTTTTATGAAGATTTAAATTCCACTTAATTATCTTTTGAGGTGGTGCTTTTGTTCTGCATTGAAAATTTGCATGCCTTACTATTAATAATACTAAAATTAGTTCTAAAACAGGAGCTGGGATAGTAGGGCTGAGAACATTTGTTTTCAGTCTCTCCTCTGTATATATTTCTTGGTCTGCTCGGATAACTTCGTTTCTTGCACCTGAGGTAGCATGGGGTCTTTTTGGTTTTGGGGTTTTTGGTTTTGGGTGTGTACAGGTAGTGAGGATGTTCATACAATGTCAAAAGGTATGTTGGAGTTTTAAACAGAAGGGCCAGGAATCTTGGCCCTTCCAGAGGAAGTGATTCTCCTTGTGTCTGGAGAGACCACTGTTTGGAGAGATGCTCTACAGGTTTAAGTAGGCCACCCCCTAGGACTCCATCACTGGGGCACTGAGGCTTAAGTCTGCTATGGGCAGTACTGTAAGAGGCCATTGGTATGGTTTTTGCACAACAGATGTAAGTACTCCATCATGCTTTTTTCTTTTTATTTTTGGAAATGCTCTGAGCAATGCTCACTCTCCACTTAAATGTATGTTCCTTTAATGTCTTAGATTGTTGTTATGGGAACACAAGAGTTAGAAATATCCTCAAAAGAGGACATGGGTTGAACCTGAGATAAAAATGAGGCTTGAATTGGAGGAGATGAGCTCTGTTAGATGCTCACCTTATACACAGTGATAGAATGCAGATTCCTCGTGATTTTTCTCTTAGAGGTCCATCTTATTCTTACTCACTTTTTGTTTTCCATAGTTAGAATATTTGCATCCCCAGCACCATCTTTGTTATGGTTTATCCTAGATCTGCTGTCAGTTTCTGCTTTTAAATAGGATTTGTCAACATTTAAATGTTTATAGCTATTTTAATATATAGGGATTTTTTTTTCTTTTTTTTTTTTTTTTTTTTTTTGTGTATGTTGAAAATGACATTTTGCTAGAAAATAGGAGATGTAGGAGTAGCAAGTGTATTAAGGGAGTAAATGGGCGTAGGCCAGCTTTCTGAACAGTGTAAGGCCAGCTGGAGCTGGCATAAATAGATGCCAGGAAAAAGAAAATAATGGAGATTGGATTGCCTCTTTGTATGGAAGCAAGGTTGGTTGCATCTAAAAGGATATATGGACATGTACCACTGATTACTGCACCTCAATTTATCTATTTATTTATTAATTTTGATCGAAGGTTGCTCTGTCATCAAGGAAATGATTAAATCCCTCCTCGCGTTCTTGTCTGTAATCCTGACTTTTTTTTCTTCTCCACTTTCATTAACTCTATTCAGCTTCATTTTGAAGGGGCAATATGCAGCCTTAATTGCAGCTTTGTGTACTGATATGCACAAACACATTACATCTCTTTTGATTTTCATTAAAAAATTCCATTCTTAGGACAGTGCTGATTTATGTTACTTTTTTCAATGTACTCTGCATTATTCAGGAAAATCAATTTCATAGTCATTGTTTCATGGTTTACTCACATTACAATAAGATATCACAAGTTCATGATCTAAGAAAGTGCTTTTTTCCTTTGTATGGAAGTTTTGTAACCCCGTTCAACTTTTTCTAAGATCTTTTTAAATATAGAACTTTATCAGCCCTAACTTCAGTAATATGAAAATATCAATTGTAATTCAATGAAAATGCCACAGATTCATTCTTACTGGGGCAAAACGGAACCACAGTAGTAAGCTTAAACTAATTTTTAACTCATTCTTTTTCAGTGAATCTTCCATCCTTTGCACATTATTATGAATCATGTAACTTTTTTTTAGCATATGGTATGCTTTCATAGGCCTTTCTTTGGAATCACTAAAACTTGAAGTTGGTTATTTCCTTACTTGCAATATTCCATCATCTAATAAGAATGGCAGCATATGAGAGACTTCTATGTGCTGTGATAAGTGAGGTCTTCCCCTCTTCCTTGTTCAGCATAATGCCAGGCTCGTAGACCTGATCTTTGATTCTGCGGCTACCTCTGAAACTGGCACATACTTTCTTTACTATATAGTCTCTCAAACACATGCATAAGTGCAAATAGAGAGGTATTTGGGAAGCTCCCAGCTGCAGCTGTTAGGGGTGAATAACGTGCTTGATGTAATTAAAAATACAGTGTGAAAATCTTGTTTCTTGTTGACATTAACAGTATTTTGCTTGTTCTCTAGCACCCTGCCTGTAAGGAAAGTGGAAGCTGTTTGAGAAAGTGTATTTTTCATCTTTTTCAGTGCCATTTTGACTTAACTTTCATCCTCTTGGATAACTGACAGTGGTCCTCCATTTCAGCTGTCTTTCACATGACATTGGTATTGAGCGTTTTTAGTTGCTCTTCTGATAGCCATTACCTTTTCATTCAGTACGGAAGTGTTACTAATGTCACCCGGCTGTGTTTGGCAGTTTCACTTTTGCTTTAGCGCTGCTGTTCACCACGTGCTGCAGATGAAATGCATGGTTTCCTGGGTATAACCTTTGTAAATGGTGTTCCTTTAGCTACGATCAACGTGGTTGTCAGCCTTCATTATGGGCACCATCTGCATATCTGGTTGATTTCACTTCATTATGCAGGCGAGGAGGTGATTTTTCCCCCTTGTGAGTATAATGAGTATAAACTCAGGTTTATATTAAACTCAGGTTTATTTATTTTAAGATGAGGTGAGCCAAGTGGCATATTGGTACAATTGAAACTGAAGTATTATTATTATGATTTGTATTGTGAGAATAAGAGTGAGCCACTGCAGAGCAATCTTCCTTGTATTCTTCCAAAATTACTTGATTTCTCTTAATGATTAGAATGAGGAACATCTTATCTATCTAAAGTAGACCTATTTTAATATAACTTTCCATTATGTCAGTGATCACAAGGCTAAGATTTCATCTTCTTTTTCTGTTTTCTCTCTAGAGCAGTATCCAGCATATGCTGTTTATTTACTGTACCATAACGCTTCTATTTATGCTAAGAAAGTGTCCAATATTTTGCATTTCTTCTCACTAGCTTGTATTTGAGCTGCCATCCAAAGGTACAAGCTTTTTTTACTTGTGAATGCCTAATTCTCTGAATAAGCTTGTTCTCCATGTTTATAAATACTTGTGTCACTGTGGTGCATATTTATTCTGAGTCTAATCAGGACACATTTCTGAGGTGGAGGTTTTACTTTGTGAGATGGTGATTCCTGTTCTGTTTGAGTCTCTAAGCTGCAAGTATTTTTATGACTTTGGAGTAACTCCTTCCTGTAGTTCTTTCTTCACTATGTGAATGTAAATACACTGTGGTCCCTATCAGAATGGAGAGAGTGAATTGTGATGTGTTGCTTTTCTAAATTGCTTAGAAATGAGAGATGCAATCCCAACAGCTTTTTCTCTATCAATGTGTAAAACACCATTTTCACAATGTTTTTTCCTTATGCTGAAGTACCTTGACTCGCGTTTTGGTATTTCCTGTAGAACAGATCTTGTCTTAATCATTCCTTGCTAAATTTGTTAGGTATAGACTATGTTATAATTATACTCTTGCTAATTTAGGGTAGCAGAACTTTATTTTCTGAAGAAGAATTCAGTCATATTTCCTCTCATGTTCTTTCCTGAACTCCCTATTTCTTAAACCAAAAAGAATGAACTGCAATTGCACTTTATCCCAGCTTTGTGTATTGATGTTCTTTGATATTCGCTCATTTTAAGAAAGATCAGAGTGAAAACCTAGCTGCACTATGGTAAAAGAATTCAGCTGACCAATAAAGACTTAATTCTCTCATAGACAGGCTTCAGCTTCTCTGTGCAGCATAGTTCTAGGAGATAATCATGCTATTAGCTTTTGCATATGGCTTTGGCCACTACCATACAGGACGAGGAAGGGGGATGGGATGCTGTGCCCCAACGGTGTCTGTTCTGGTAATTCTGAGTCTTTTAGTAAAACAGCAAACACTTACTAAAAACTTTAATTACATTTGCTGTAGCCTGGCTTCCTATGGAAATGAGGCTTTAATGCTCTGCTGCCTTTTAGTCTGCTATGGCTATTTTGTGCATTTGTTGGCTGATTTCAAGCTGCATGTGTAAAAGAAGGGTTGAAGTCTCCAAGATGTGTTTCCTGCTCCGGAACTCAAGATGGATATATTTCAGAAGGTTAGATGAGCCTTTCTGTATTTTTAATCCAGTTTCTCTATTGAGTGGTACTGACTTGTATTCTCTGTAGTGAGCTATCTCAAATTGCGAATGTTTTTGGGCTATTTTTTTTATCCATGACATCTCATTCCATTATTAATGTTTTCTGGTTTGCCTTTTGTTTGTTTCTTCTGTTTGTTTTTGAGGGATTACCCTCATGTTACAATTTCACAGGAGTTTTTAGATTCTACATTCTGCTGGCCAGGAAGTAGGGGCTATTACCACCTCTTTCAGTAAACCCCAAAGCTTTCCTGTATTCAGGCTAATTGTACCACCACTGTCTTTACTTTAATAACAAATATTCTGTCAATATATTTTTTTCTGATTTATTTTATTTTTTCTGTTTTATGTTGCTTAAGAAAGCCTGAAATATTTTGGGTTTTCTTCTTTTTCCCATCTTTCCACCTTAGCTTTTCCTAGGTGTTCTTCTAGTCTAGAAGATAGATGGCTATTTCTGCACCACTGTGGGGGACCATGACCACAGCCATGCTTAGACATGTATGGTGTAGATTTAGTCTACCTCATTGGCTAGTTATTAAGGATCTGGTTATTGAGTAAAAAGCAGTGGTTTCTAAGAAAAGAACAGTAAATGCAGGGAACTTTTGTGCGCATTCACAAATGTGCATCCAGAAAACACTTCGGATTTACACAGAGATAAGTATTTTTGTGGAGACAGTATATCTGATGAACTGGATGAAATAGAAGATTCCTGTATACTAGCACAGAATTTCATAATAATGCCAGATTACACTTTATGAGGGGATATATTGGAGATGTGTCTGATTTAAACAGCATTTAACCTTTAATCAGAGTATTTCGTGTGCTTAATGTATATATTGTCCAGGAACTGAGAGAGGTTAATCCTTCAAAGAGCACAAAAGCAATGTAGGTTTGTAATTGTTTGCACTTTCCTTACACAAAGCAGAAGAATATCTAAAACTTTTGGAGGGGCATGTCCCCATATCACTGTAGGTAATAAATACAGTTCTAGAAGTGTAAACCTAAAAACCTGCCAGATGTTAGTAAAGCAGAGCCTTAAATATCATGATTGTCAAGAACAATAATTTTCATCTGAAGAAAAAGCAATATGTACTGCAGGTTTGCTTTTCCATATCTAGTATATCTAGCTCTTGTGCATCTGATGCAAAAATCCATTACTGGTTCAGCTGCCACGATCAGCTGTAACTGGCATGTGAAGTTAAGGAAGCTGGAAAAAATCCATGATCCTGCACTGGAATGCAGCAATTGCCAGCTCCTTTCTGGTATCTGGGACCATATGCATGAATCTATCACAGCATGAAGCTTAGATCTATGCGGAATAACTGGCCTGTTCTAGTTATTTCAGACACCCTGGAACAACCCCTCTGTTTCCCAAGCAATTTATTTTTATATATTCCTATATAACTATGTTGGGAGAGGGGAAAATTCAAATGGATGATATATACTGAACCATGGGAGAATAACTATTTCCATGGTCAGTTTTCTTGTGAAAAACAAGTCTAAAGAAGCTGTATGGAAAGTAGGTAAGTCAATAATTGTGAGAAAGATGAAAAAGGAGACAAGCGAGTTAAAAGAATATGCTCTATAGCGAAAATAAGAAAGAGTAGGCGTCCATGTAGGCAGCTTTGTTGATGGCAAAATGCTACGTGTTCTTATTTTGCTGTGTGCTTTTTCATGATGGAGGAATGGATGTTTTGCACAGTTTAAGCAGCGTCATTCTGTAACTTTTCTTTTCCTTATGTGGAAAGAATCATAAAGGCTTCAATATATTCTTTAGTAATGAAACCGTACAATGGGAAACTCTTTATTTTGAGAGTTCTTGAATTACACAAACCACTTTCTTTTTCCTGTCTTATATTGCCTGAGATACATCTCACCCTACAGGTGATGTAACTGTTGTCATGGGTTCTCTCTTGCAAAAGTTGTATGTTTTTAAATAATAAATTAAGAACCCTCTTGGTACTGACTGCTCCGTTCTGCCCTCAGCTGCAGTCTGTATAACCTGAACCCATCATCCATACATCCATCACCTTTGTCACACATGCTCTGGATTTACACTGGATGTAAGTAAAAAATAGTCTAGGCAGAGAGGTTGACAGTGGTAGTTGCACTCATTGTGACTGTGACCAACAGCGTTACTTCTGTGCATAGGAAGAGGTGCGACCGTTTTAGAGGTTTGAATACATATATATCTTTCTTTCATCCAAAGTAAAATCTAAAAATCAGATTTCCCTCCTCCTTCCCAACTTTCAGCATGGGCCATGCTACAAGTGCTTCTGACTGATGAAAACTGTCCTGAAAAGTGGGACTGTAAGTGCTTGTATGTGTTCTTAAGATTTTAGTACAGACATGTGACTTTGGGGTCACAGTCCAAAGCTCACAGTGACTGAAGAGGTGCACAGACTGTCTGTCCTTTTGGTATAAAGCTAACCCAAAACACTAGTGAATTAGAACTTTTAGAATAAATTCTATAAATTGTATTGCAATTCCGAGACTCCTTAAACTTGCCTGTGAACGTCCAGGTCACAAAGCTTCATTTGATCCACACCTACGTTGCTGGGACTTTGTTGGTTGTGCTTAGTTTTGCGGCCGGTTCAAGGTGAGTTCAAGAGCTAAGCCCTTCTCATTTGAACTGCCCTAGAACTTATTTCTTAGCTCACTGTCAGTAAGCTTCAGTGTGTGTGGGGAGCAGTATTCTTAATCCACCAATGTGTTTGACTTAAAACTGCATGCGCTCTGTGTTTGCGTCGGTTCTATTCGGTGGAAGACCTCAGGTGTGGATGAAGTTTTCCAGAAGGGGCACTGCATGTGTAGAAGGCACTGAAGATGCACAAGCAATTCAGTGTTTGTTTATAAACCTCAGAGATGCTGACAGGTCATGGGGGAAACTTCCATGTGCTGTCCTGGCAGGATACAGTTACTAGCTTTGTGATATTGCCAGTATTGCTAATTGCTGTAGAATCTTGACAGACTGGCACGTTGGGTGCAGGACTTACTCTCTGCATCATAATCCCTAGTAGATTTTTGAATGCCAAGAACTGGCCGTACATTTGAAGCGTGAGAATTCTTATAGTATATATATGCAATGTTTTCCTCATTCTTGCCAGTGAGATGGCTAAGGCAATAACGTAGGAGGTTACCATTGCCCTGTGAATGACTTTTAATAATTTCCCCTATGTGGAAAACTGTTAAGTAGGTCCTGATTTTTTTTCCCTCTTTTTTTCAGGTAAATATTTCTGGTAACCTTAGCTGAGATGTTATGGCTCATTGACAGCAATATGGTTCCTTTGGGAAAATGGTCCTGTACACCAACTCACAGTTCTTTTACTGCAGATCCCCTGATTTGTTCCTGCTCTTCTCTTCTTGCTAGCAAGGACTCCTGTAGTGCCACATCTGTCCCATTTGAAACAGAGCCAGTTGTGCAAGATGAGATGCTTTCTTGCTTGACATTCCTTTACAGAGACTTCATCCCATCCATTCTAGAGTTTTTATCTCTTCAGAGTTTTTAGAAGCATATCCCAGAATCAATTTCTGTGCTGTATCAAAGCTTATAGATCATATTGGAGCATTATATACTGTGATTCTGTGGTTAGTTAATATAATTCTGTCTTGCAGTATCTAGGGTTGTTTTACCTAGGTGAGCAGGATGTTGGAGAAATGGTGCCAACCTTGTGACTGAACACTTAAATGATCTTTAAATCCATACTGCTGAGCCCAAGAGGAATGTCGGGAATGAGTTAAAGGAAATACTGGCTCATAGAGCTGTAGAGGGGCACTGGAGACTGCCAGCTGTTGGTTCTGTCATCTGGGCTTCAAACTGGATTGGGAAGTACCAATACAGATGTGAAAATGAAGCTTTAACCTACAACCATAGCAAGTAGAGTTTCAAAGCCAGCTCTATATCTGAGATTTCTGCATGCTGTTAGTAATATTTGTGCTAATAAATAGCTTAGAATTAGAAATATTGGTCTCAAAGGGACTGTCAGGTTAAAATAATGTTTGTTTCTGGCAATGTATAGTTTCAAGCAAATCAAATATCAAAGCTTCATTGTTTAAGCTGTTCCATTAAATTTTGCACTTCTTTCTCTGGTTTTGTGAAGTTGGAGTAGATGGGCGAATGCTGTGGCCTTTGTAATCAAAGGCATATAAACTTTTTTTTATTGCAAGGTAGAACCCCCACATTTCTAATAACATTGTGGTGCCTGGGGGCCTTAACCTGCAAGATGTGGACAGACTTGTATATTTATGTGTCTTTGCCTTGTGTATGCCTGTAGTAAAGTTATGCAATACATTTCAAGATTGATGCCAACGTCACTGTAGGTGTAAGAGGCATCTACCATTTGCTAGTTGGATTGGAATTTGACTCTGCTTCTGTTCCAGAGTATATGTGTGGAGAATAAGTCTCTGTACAGAGATTTATTTAATCTTTTAATGTCCAGGGAGTTTGATCTGCTGCTTCTGTGTTTGGAATACTCACTGTGGAAGTATGTCAAGGAGACAAAGCTATCACCTTGTTCTTGATAATGCAGAAAACAAAGTTCTCAAAACTGGTTCTTGTTTAGTTATCCTTCTGCCTACCCACATGTCAAGAAAGGAGTAAATTATTTTGTCATCTTTTACATGAGGTACTGAGCCAGTGAGAAAATGCCATGTTCATAATGTTGATATGTATGTAAATTGGAGCTCAGCTTTGTATTTTCTAACATAGCTAAAACTCATTGTGGTTTTGATAAGTATAAATTATATTCAGATGTTTCATGTCTCCATGCAATAATCTGCATATTATTTTATACTTTGTTGATACTCCTTCTCTTCTTCCTTCGTAGCATGATTTCTCAGTTGTCGAAGTTTTCTTCCTTCTTTATCCATGAAGCACAGAAGCCTTCTGTGTAACTTGAATTTCAGCTTTTTCTGATACCTATTTCATTCTACATTTCCTTTTTACATCATTGATTGTTTTCTTCCATTGGGGTTCTCTGTCTCTGTAGGATGGAATATACATTTCAGTCTGTACAGATCACCTGTTTGTGAACTAGTGTAATACAGAGTAATTAATATTAATGTCTTCATATTATACAATTTTAATCATAAATGTTAATATCAGATTCAAATCTACCCATAAAATGCCAAACACGTTTTCAGTAAATTTTACTGAGGTAAAATATGTGATTTATCTTTCTGAATTGATGACTAAATTCAGAGAATTCAATAGTGAGCTACTTAGTTCCTGAATTCTGATTTTGCTTTTAGTTAGCTTACTACTAACTTCCTTGTTACCTTTCTTTTTTCTTTTTCTGAGTAAGTGTAACAGTCCTTCTAAATTTTAAATGTTACAAATATTCATTCAGCTTTGAAGCTCAGTTTGAAGCTCAGTCCATCTGCTGAGTCACTTTTTAATGCCAGATTTTCTCACTGTTTCTATTGTTTGCTTCATGGACATATAGATTAGGTTTCTTTAGCTTGGGATCAATACTAAAATCAGTCTTTGAATTTATCAAAGCAATTTTGATGACAATTATCTTTAGACTTACCCACTGAATCTGTCACCTCATTGTGCAGCAGTTCATTGCGAGTTGTCCCTGCACATGGCAGGGGGTTTGGAACTAGATGATTTTAAGGTCCTTTCCAGCCCTAACTATTCTACGAGTCTATGATTCTATGATTCTATGATATGATATACACAAAGCCCTAGGTAAATGGAGCTTCTGAGATGGTTCAGCATCTGCCCCTTGTACAGTTCATCCCAAGAAACAGGTATGGCACAGGATTCCTGTTTCAATCTCTCCCAAACTGAGCTGCTTTAAAGTTAATATGTGCTATGTGAACAACCAAGTCAATGTTGAAATTATATGTAGATTGGAGACAATGTACAATATTGCAACTTTTAAAATATGTTCAAAAGCTACCATATCTGACTGCTATTTTTCTGTTTTAAATCTGAAAGATTGAAAGTAACAGATTAATTGCTGAATATGGTGGGAAACAATTATCTTTGGCTTCCTTTTCATGTTGCTTTTACACTTTCACAAAAGGCAGCTTTCTATGTTTCAGAAGGTACAGTAAGGCATGAAAATCTTGGCAATGAAAGCGTTCACAGAAAGGTTGGATACAAGGCAGGTTGTATTAAATGTAGTGTTTACGTTGCATTCTCATGGTGCAGAAACAGTGTCTTAACTGATAGGCGCACCACATGGTTGAAGAGATAATGGGACTCACATTCTGTCTCATTCCCATTACAGAATAAAATCTCTGATCTATTTGTACGCAATAGCTAAACAAGCTAATGGCTTAGATTGTCAGTCATCAAATGTGCTATTTTCTTCTTCCCATAGGTTTGTGCTCTTCTCTTTTACCAAAAAAAGACCATTATTTGTTTTCTCCTGTCATCATGGTTTGTTGGGGTTTTGGTTTGACATTTTTATCTAAAAAGTTTAAGTAAGATAGGTATAAAATATTTTTCTTTGAGGCTCCTCATTGTTTCATTTATGAAGAGCTAAATCAGTGGAAGAACTTTCCACTGGACTATAGCCTTAGCTTTGCAGAGAAATAATTAGCATTTGAAGCCAAGATAACATGTTTATGGTCTAATGGCCTTGTTTGGCTTTGAGAATGCCATGTCTCTATTCCGGGTATAGTTGCTGTTCCCTGTATCTTTCAATCTCTGAGCTGCATATGACAACAGAGAAAGGCATCCTAGTGCCCAGAGAAAGTGTAATGATCTGAAACTGCATTTCTTCGAGCTGCATTTTTAGTACTTTTCCTATATATACAGTATCAGTAAACATAGTGTAAAGTAAACAACTACTGACACTGAAATTCAAACTATTTGTATACATCTATAATTTTTGCATTATGGACATTTATTGAGATGATCATCAAGCTAACAACCATTTCAATATAGCCAAATCTAGAAACAACAGGTAACGAAAATATGTAATACAATGACAAATTATAATGATGAATTCTTAATCTTTTCTTCTGTTTATTGTTGAACCTTTTATTAATCCTGCCCTTGTTTTTTTGCATCACCCAAGGCCAGGCCAAGGGGGCCTTTTGAACAACCTGGTCTAGTGGAAGGTGTCCAAGGTGTCCCTGCCTGTGGCAGGGGAGTTGTAACTGGATGATCTTTAAGGTCCCTTCCAGACCAAACCATTCTGTGATGCTATTATTCCGTGATATTTCATGCTGTGATTCATTTCAAAGAATACTGTGACTGTGTTTGGCAAGGTGTTTACATTATGTGGCTTGGGTCACAAAGCATGTTCTGAAAAACTTCATCCTTTTCCCTGATCATTTTACCACCTATGATCTTAACATGCTGCTTTTTTTATGCACCTTTGTCACTACAATTGTCTTTCAGCATGCAGGAGTGAACTAAACTCCCTTCAGTATTTCATTAATACCACTTTTAGTCAATTGGCAGATGTTACCAAGTGACCGAAGCTTGCTCTGGCCCCCACTGATCCCTAAGTGCCATATGTGTCTGCAAGACAGGTGGCTGAATGCAGGACTCTCAACTGGGGAAGCCCAGCTCTCAGTAGATGCTCTTTAAGAGATGAAGACATTTCTAAGGTGGATGAGCATTCTTGTCAGTAGATTTTTAAAGGAAACAAAAGCCACTGCTAGAATAACTCACTTAGAATTTGAGGCCTAAAGCAACTTTCAGTAACCTCTGCATTCATTCATTAGCTTTTAGTTAGGTATCTGCTGTCTCAGTGAATGCTCTAGTGTCAAAGAACTTACTGATTTCTTTACTTTCCTAATTACATTGACTAATTCCCCTGCATGAGGAATCTCTTCTTAATGACACTGTGACTATGGATATATATCAAATATAATACAAATAAAATTACAGCTTCTATGTTATATATATGAGTTAAATTAGGCAATAGTTTATTTTAGGTTACTAATTATATTGATGATCAAGTTGTTAAACAAAAATGTTCTTTGTGCTCTGAGCAATTTCTGCAATGAAATAGTACTCTCTTCACTGTGTTGAGCAGGGAACTTGCTGGCAGGCATATCTGGGTTAGGCTCATTAGAAGCTCCTAAAGCAGGATTACATAAGTGGGACCCTATCTCCTCAGGTTAAATATAGCTCTGTAGTTTAGTCTAACATGTAGCTACCATAAAATCACCCGATTTTGACTGACAGTAGTAGTCCAATTTGTTCACCTTTTCAGTGCTGTTCTTAAATATGAGACAAAGAAAATATGAAATTCACACATGAATCTTTAATTGAATTAATTGTGATTTTATTGCTGTTATTTAGGGTGGTTTTTTTTTTCTAGACTAAGCTGTTAACTAGTCAGATTGGAATATATACAACATACTTTTCATTGATCTATTTTTTTTCTTAATAATTATTGAGTTATAAAAAGAATTTATTTTTCTGTTTTAGGCTATAATCCTGAGGGTGCTTCAGCAGAAGTACATATAGTGCTAGCTATAAAAAAAGTAAATCTGAGTTTGTTACGCTTTCTATTTCCATTGATTGAAACTTGTTTCAAAAACCTTAGCTGTAAGGCAAACAAAAGGAACCTGAAAAATTGAAAGGTTTTATTTTCAAAATGCTTTTATCAACACTTCTTACTTAAAGTAGATTTCCTCAATTTTCTTGTGAAAAATCACATATTCTCCCAGTTAACTAATAAACTTCAAACAATCTTGGCTTTTTGTTTGCTTTTCAGAAAACATCTTCTCAGATGGCATCTGTAAATACTGCTGACACTTTCTTTGCTTCCTCTTGAATTTTCGTTATCTGGAACAAGGGCTACCCTGTACTATTAATTTTAGCTTTGTTGTCAAGGCAATAAATGTGATAATGCATCCAGTATGTTCTAGCATGTGTTAAAAGTATTGTAGACAGGCAACATATGCTTTAACAAGATGTGGCATTGCTAGTTTGAGCCTGGCTCTCCTTGAGCTTTTTATCTGTACCAGCTTAGGTGATTTTATAGATGATGGGTTTTTTTCTTGTGGACAAGACTCCTACAATATTGTAACAGCTGTGGTGTTAGATTCCTGTAATCCCGAGATAAAAATAGTGTGCTTATGTGATGAGCTGTGCCATCATTTGTTTTCACACAAATTTTTATTTTAGAGTATGTTAATTAAATCAAACTGCCTCTGTAACCTGTAAGAGATTCAGCATCTCTCTTGCTAACTAGATATTTTGCAGGTGTTACTATAAAAATAACGTCTATAAGAAATCACTTTATCTGATTTTTATATTATTTACAGTACAAGATTTACCAGAAAAGTGATGTGTGTCTTAGTAATCGAGAAGATGCCAAGCCACAGACTTCATATTTAAGATAGAAAATGAGGAGAGGAGCTGTAAGAGAGTGGTTTGTAAGGCCAGCAGTGACAGGGCATCTGTATTTTTGTTTGGAATTTCCCAGGCAGAAGAATGCACAGAAGATGTACTGCATTGAATTGTTATTGCACACCCTAGGTGGTTACTAAATGTGTCAGATTTACTGTTCATGGGCAGTAACTTTGTTCCTCGAAGTCTTGGCTTGCTCACTGAGCATCACATATGTACAGTGGCTGAGTCCAGATTTTTCTTTATATATTACTGGCAAACACACAAATTCTTTCTAGGTAGGAAAAGTGAAAATGTGCAGGTAAAATCCAGGTCATTGGTGCCTTGCACTGTGGTTTATATTTCTAGTTCTGAATGGTCCTTGCTGTGAGACAACCTTTTTCTAATGCTTTGTGCAGACTGTTCATATGGGTGTGTTGCTTCCACAACTAGAATTCCAGTGAATTGGAGCACTTATTGACAATGCTTTATTAGTGTGAGACAAATTTTATTTACTTACTTATTTATCCCTCTTTCTGAATCTGAATAGCATCTGTATACATCTGTTTGAGCTTTTTGCAAAGGAGTCTGCTCAGAAGATATCAAGGTGTTGCTCCATTTTCTTTTCTGAAGTTGGGTTTTGTAGCATTTGTAAATGTACTGGGTCAGTGGGCATGATGGCATCATGGCCTGAATATCAATTTGTTTTCCCCTCATCTGAGACCAAGTGGAATACTATTTTTGTTAAAATTCCCGTATCACAGTGGCATTATCAAGCCAGAGAGGAAGAAAAGAACAGCAATGTTATAGTGTGTACCTTTACATGCTATATACGTATGATAGCATACACCTTTGATTTATCTAAACGTATGGGTGATGAAAAAAGCAGCAACAGAAATGAGTAATGGTGTTAGCATTGTGTATTCTACCTTTGTAGAGTGCTGTCATCACTCTGTAGCTTCCAGCACATTTTTGCTGAACTGCTGGTTTGCACCAGTGCAGTGTGTTTCTCCATCATTTTGAATTCCTTCTTCCCTCTGCTACAGTTCCTTTTTTAGGATACTTTGGAAAGCAGTTACATCCTATGTTTTCTGTATTACTTTCTGTATTACTTTTACTGTTTTAATTTCCATGTAGGCTCATGAAGTTCTATGAGCCAGAAGTTAGGAGAAAAGCAATTATATGCGCATGTTCTGCTCTCAACTGTCTCTGACTTGGCACCTGTGGCCACTGTTGGGGACAGGAGACTGCTAGATGGGGCTGAAACCATCTGGACAGTTATGGTGGTTCTTAGCAGCACATGATTCTTCAGTTTTAGCGTAGTGCTTAGGTGAGGGCATCTATAAACCATTGGTATAGTTGTTATCCAAACTGGTAGTTGATTTTAACGGATTCATATAACTACAGGAATTAATGAGACAAGAAAAGGAGAGAACAGGGCATGCTATAATAACAATTGTAATAAAAAATAATCAGAGGGGACAGAAAGACTTGCAGATAGGAAAAGCACAAAAGGATGACTAATTTTTATCTTTTGCATAAGGAGGTAGTCATATCCAATAAGATGAAAGAGTTTTCTTAGTATACACATAAGGATTACAGTGAGCACTTTAATGAGCATGGCAATATAGTCTCTGTGCCTGACACAGGCATTTGGCAGTGCTAATACGATCTGGGCTGGCCTGAGCAGATGATTCCATTTTTGTTGAATTAACCATTACAGATGATAAGAATGACAGTGTAGTGCTGTAACTTCACAGCAGCTGAAATTGAAGGTTTACACTTTAGGATTTTAAATAAGAAATTAAAATTTAGAGCCCAGGTACTGTTGTGTGATTTGGTTTTTATTAAGCTATCTTTTTACTTTGAAATATTAGCTTAATTGTGAAGACTGCGGTGGTTTTGCTGGTGGAGTTTGCCTGTAGCTCTTTCAGCTTTCTCACTGTAAATGCTGCTTGCTCACTGAAGAATAAAACTTTGGAAGCTGCTTAAGGCTGAATAAGTGAAAATGTAGAGACATTGATTAATAGTCCTTTACCTTTGAATAGTTCTATTTTCAAGAGATGATTTTAATAAAAATTATTGTGTAGATTATTGTGCTATATTTTTTTGATTGAAAATATAATACATTTGCCAGTGAGAATGCCAAGGTAAATATTCACTTTTTAGGAAGACCCATTGCCTTATTTTTATAAAGCCCGTTTGCTTCACAAAGTTTTTCCTGATAGTTCCCAGCAAGAGAGAGGTCTGCAAAAAAACCCTAATAACAAGAAATTTTACTTGGTATCTGAATGCATATGCACTATTACAAGGCAGTTTTTTTAGTCTTTGTAACTAAACCAATTTTTCCTTCCTATAGAGTACTAAAACTTTGCTCATTAACTATGTTCAGTATTTCATAGGTTCAACCACTGGCTTTTCTTTGCCGCCCCGTGTGCTCAGGTGACAGCTTCCTGTTTGTTCGCTCTTCCCAGAGAAGGAAATCATCTCATAGTAATATCCTGAGGAGGATATTTTTTAGTTTGTCTTTTCAGAAGGATATTAAATCAAGCGAGTTTAATTTTTAAATGTCTGTTTCTGAGACACAACTTGTCTGTGCCTGTCCTTTTATACTTAGCCCTAACATCTGCCCATTTCTGTTGTTATTGTAGCATATCAAGTCATATTATCTCTTTTTCAAATATCAAATATAGTTTTCTTTTACATTATTCTGTAAAGGCCTCACAGGTATTGGAAGATGCAACACGATGCGCAGAATATTGTCCGGTGCCCAAACAAATTACATTGTTCCTCTAATGTCTTCGCTTTCTAGAAATCCCTGCAGCATTTCTAATAAAGGGTTCAAAGTCTGACAGCAGTGGAAATCCTTGGAACCACCTGTACCACTTCAGATGATTTAAAATCCACTATTTGCCAAATGCACCCATTTACTGCAAATACAAAGGGAGGAGGATGCAGATATTGGCAGTGTTCTGGAACAGGGAATAGGTTAAATGGTCTTAATTTCTTCCTTGAAACAAAAATAATGAATAGAAAATGGCACTATATTTTAGGCAGGAACGCTATGTAAAAACAAACTAAGATCATTATCAGTCCTTGGGACTTCTTGCAACAGGTAGAAAAGTACAATTCATTCTATTTTTCATATTTTTTTACAGCTATGGCTAATTTTAAATTGTCATCTGGATCACTGTGGGTGTTTATAAATAGCTGGAAAATGATCACATGTATTTGATTTTTTTTTTTTTTTAATTAACAATCAGGTGGGCTGTAGGACATAAAATTCTGATTAGATGTTTAGTGGGCAGAAGTGGATGAAAAAACTGGAATTGGGCTTCTGATACTGGCTAGGCCTTAATTACATAAAAGTTTTGGAAGGCAACACTGCAACTGAAAGAGGTTTTCCAACTCCCCTGGCATGCCCCACTACTTTTTCCTCTGCCAACCTCTCCTTTGTGCTGGCTCCAGCATTTTCAGATTACAGGATGAATTAGCTCAGAGAGACTGATGAAGGTTAAAGACATTGCGAAAAGAGAAAGCCTCACTTTTAGCTTGGATCGGTTCTCTCTTTTGGCCAGCTGTGCTCTCTCAAGGTAGGGACAGAACTATTTCTTTTTAAGGTTTACATCGGTTTAAATTGTTCATGAAACTATGGCCTTAACTACGGCATGCTGCAGCAGGGGAATAAGCTCTCTCAATGCTCCTTCTAAGCATTGCCTCTGGTATCACTATCAACTTCTCCCAGGATGATAGTTCAGGTATGTGCCTCTTGTATCCTATTCCTCTGCATGTGTCTGACGCTCTTCATGACCACTTTCCCTGAGAGCAACAGGTTGAAAACTGACTTAAATCACTGATGGTCTACAGCAGCCCCTGCTGAGATTTAATGATTTCCACTGCGGAATTCTGCACAGCTCTGGTGGCACGTGCCTCTGTAAAGATGAGATCAGTGGTAGGGTGCTGGGACTGGCTGGGTGTCTGTAGGCGGCAGCAGCAGCATCGGATCATACTTACATGACCACCAGTAGGTGCTAGTGCAGCGAGGCTGCACGGAAAGGTTGCATTCACAAAGACGTTGAATTGCCCAAATCTAAAGTTGCGATTCTTAAAACGTCTGCATAGTAACTTACACTCTGGAAGGGTCTGAGTTTGTGTGCTCATGGGCCGGGTTTGACATTTTTCAAAGTTAATACAGAAGTTTAATTGCTAAACCACTGTTCACCTGCATTTAACCTAACCTGAGGCCCCAAAGAGGACCAAGTTAGAAGGTGTGTCATGCTAACAAAGGCTGGTGAGTTGCCTGCCTTAAGAAATGCAGTTACTGGAATTTTTGCTCAGAAATACAATCAGAAGAGTTAGAGTCCTTTTCTGGGGTTGTAGAAGTCTTTTTTGCTGAAATTTGAAATAATCCTCATACACAATACTATAGGATTGCAGTTCCCTATTGAAAGTAGGTCACTTTGTATAAAATAATTAAAGATTTATTAGTCTTCAGGGAAGGACCCAGGTCTCTAGACTAATGTTTGGGGCCCTCAGTGGAGAATAATGAATCAGACATTTGCTGTGCAGGCATTGCTATCATTACAATTGTGAGAAGGACCGTTAAAATATACTCTTCCGATTGCAGCCTAACAGTAAAATCAACACCTGCTTCATACTTTTTTAAGAAAAGGGCATGGGAAATTGAAGTAAAAATGAGTGCTTCGAGCTGTCTTATGTGGAGATGCTCATCTTAGAATATCTAAGCTACATAAATATAGCTTATTGCTTGTTTTCTGCAGAGGACTGTATGGAGAGGAACCAGTGAACTTTCCCTTTTATTGTGGAGGCACAGGAAGGGCTGAAGGCTGGATATTCCACATCCTTTAAGTTATTGGTACCTGAATTGTGCACTTTGTAATGCTGCAATTGACAAGCTCCTCTGTGGATCTACTCTAAAATCATTAACTAAAACTGACATAACACAATCACCACTAACACATGGTGCAGCTCCCAGCAGTTCAGTGTGCTGTCATCTCAAATATTCAGAATAAACTTGAAACTTAGAAGCCATGTCTGTTTTCCGTCCTTCTCTGTAGCAGTTTCTGGACAGAGTTGGAAACCCTTACTATTTATCTCTGAAAGCAGCTTATATGGCAGTAACTTAACTGCTGGGAATATCGATGACCTAAGATGTTCACTTTCAGCTGATCTTAATACACTGGGCAATGGGATCAGCAGAGCCACACTTATGACAAAACATTGTGAGTAATATCAAATAATCGTGAAAAGTTCAATGGCAGCTTATTTATCAAGTGCTTCTGGTTAATTCATGAATTCATTTTTCCCAATGAAATGTTTTATGCTAACCATATTTAAAAAGACAGTCTACTAAGTGACAGCAGTTGTAGTTCTCAATTGCTTCAGAACCCCTGCAAGTAAAATTGAGCAGTGTAATATAGGCTGTAATTAAGAGGACTTGGTGCTATCATGCGATGTGAAGTTTTCTTATTAGTCCTGAATAGTGAAGCAACTAATGGGCTGGTTTGGTATCTAATTTTAAATTAATGCAGGTAATTATGTATGTACCAGTATCAAATGTTTTCTGTGTTGCATGAAACAGCTGATGTTAGGATTAATTTGGAGGGCTTTTTTTCTTCTAGTTGGGAGCATCTTACCTTTTTGCCTGCAAAGCTAGTTGCCCAAAGTAACTTGTATAACTAATTTGAATTAGCTTTCTGAAATGCAGAAAAAATAATAAATGTAATTATTTATAGGTCTCCAAAAAATTACTCTAAAACAGATCCCCTGTGCCTGTAAATGTAATGGTTTCTGGTATTCTAACATTCTTCTGCTTTGAAGCCCTGTAGTCACTTCACTTTTATCCTGACATAATCATTCTTTCATTGCCTTTCTTTCCTGAAAATGTTATAAACTCACTGGAGTGGCAGAGAGGGCAGACAAGATGATGGAATTTTTATTTTCAATTGTATGTATGTAATATAGGTCACCTTTTCCGAGAGTCTGAAATAACTGTTGTGGTTTTTTTTTTACATTTCTGCTATTTCAAGTGAGGCAATTTTATAATCAGTGGTGGGAAATTCTGTTTGTACTCTAATCTGTTTCTAAAGTAGGCAGATGAATAAGAAATATAAGTTACATAAATATGGAACTGTAGATGGTAAGGGTTTACAGTCACGAGGTATGTTAAAGATGATGCTAACATTGAACTTTGTCCTTTGCCAGAAGACGGAGCAATAGAATAGAGTCCTAAATAACTTTTGTAGAATAAGGGCATCATTATTGCACTTCTTAATTTGAACTTCAAAAATAGTTTTAGTTTTACTGTGTCATGATAATGTTGTATCATTACAAAGTTTTCCAATCTTACTCTGATGTTGTATAAAATTAAATTGCATTATGTAGCATAATTATACGTATGCAATTATACATAATTGAATTATATATAATTCTTTTCCTTCCTCCTTCTGAATATATCTTCCAGTAGCCAGATAGCATGCGGAGTCATGGTAGATTGAAGTGATGCTGTGATACAGTTGTCTCTGTGTCTCCTGGACAACTGAGTGTCTCCAGAATCCATTGGAAAGCAAGGCAGAACTTGCAAGTTAACTCATGTAGCTGGGAATGACTTAAAAAGTCAGACATCCTTCATAAACTGGCACATCTAGTTATGCAAGGCTCTCCTGATATTTTGTGCTGTCAGGAAGGAAAATCTGTTCTATTTCTGTCAATGTACCACAGCAAAGCAGACTGTCTTACACAGTTACATTAACTCTGTTGCCAAAGAAACTAAGGTATTTTTATTTTTTTTTAAATGTTTTTTTTTATTCAGAAGTACATTATCATGTAGCAGGACTTCATTTAGACATGAGACGTTAAAATGTGTTACTTCTTACACGACTCGTTAATCTTGTTGGAGCATTGTTATTTTGATTTGAAGCATTTGCCAAAGACCAAGTTCTTTGTTGTAGGTCATGAATATACAAGTCTCTTGAAGTTTTTTGCTGTATTAACCTTAATGAAGCATTTTAGGTAAGTTATGGGACATCTGTTTTGTAATACAAGTATCTCATTGTGATTTTGGAAGCTTGCTTTAGAAGGCCTATGAGATCTGCATTTTCTTTGTAAGAAATATGTATTCAGATTTGTTAAGCCATTTCCTACAAGGGGTAATGGTTTTAGACTAAAACAGGGTAGATTCAGAGCAGACATAAGGAAGAAATTTTTTACATGAGGATCTTGAAACACTGCACAGGTTGCCCAGAGAGGTGGTAGATGCACCATTCCTGGAAACTTTCAAGATCTGGATGAACAAGGCTCTAAGAAACATAACCTACCTGAATATGGGCCTGCTTGTTGCAGGGTGTTTGGAATAAATGACTTTAAAGGTCCCTTCCAACCCAAATTATTCTATGATTCTATGATGATTCACTGAGTGTGTAGTGTTAGTCCTTCAATTATACTCTTCTCTGCCCAACAGTAGCTATCAACAACTAAAATGATTGAAGAAAAAGATTTTGTTCATTTGACTGCACTATCCTACCTTAGTATTTTTCAAGTTTCTTGATTAATTGTCCAATATCTTTACATCCTTGAAGACCTCTTCAGTTTTTGAAGAAATAAACTGCTTCTTGCAAAAAACCTTCAGTCAGATACTCCATTTAATTCTTAGTCTTCATTTGGTTGTAGATGGCCTTGCATAATGCCTTCAGGTCCTTGTAGTACCTGCTCTGTCTTTCCTGCATTGTGTAACAGGAATGTCTGTCCCAGATAGAGAAATGTTCCAGGCCTATTGACTACTACTAGGGTTGGATTGGATTTATTTTCTTCAAATCACTGTTTTTTAAAAAATAACTTGGCTATTCTTGGAAAGCATAGTGTGACTTTACAACCTGGTGCTGGTGTGCCTCCAAGTCAGTCAAAAAGTAGTAATCAAAAGCTGTTCAGAGTCCGTGTAAGTCACTGAGAGCTCTGAGATGCAGCAGGGTTTCAGTTTGTGTTCATGTTTTATAAGGCTGACCATTGTTCACCAAGAGTGAAAAGCAGGATGTCCCATAAAAGAAGGAAATGGAATTCATTCTTCTTCCAGAAAGTACTCCTTTCTTGCTCTAAAGGTGATTCAAAGTAAATTACCTGTTCCAAATATGTGGTTTTTCTTTTTTCTCCAAATAAATTGTTCTTGAAGTATCCTAATAGTACATTTAACTTCACATAAATTGATAATCTACCTGCCCACCTACCTATATACCTATCATCATAGTGTTTTACTGATAGATTTCTAAGCTGATTGGTCACCTTGCAGACGAACAGACAGATCTAAAATAGATATTTTCTAGAAATGCGGAAGAGTTGCTCTTTCTTTCTTAAATAGTGCCGCAGATGAAATGAAGTCTGGATCTGTTTAAAAATAATTTGGGTTCTACAGTGACACTCATTTTGTTATTTACAGGGAAAATCACTATTATAGAAGTCAATAACAAAGTTTTTAATATTCTTGATGGAGCCAGGAAATTAACAATTGTACAAGTATGAACTGTATACTGTCCAAAGGCAGAAACATAACCTGAATAGAAAACAGTGTCTTCAGTAGTCTCTTCCTCCTATCTGGATTTCGTGTATCTGGAAGGAAATTTTAAATTGAAATATAAAGCATGAATCAAGTATCTAGGTTTTAAGTGTAATTTACTTTAGGAATTCAATTACTTTTTGTAATTGCCAGTATGATTTTTATGTGGCAAAGGACTGTTTTTTTGCTTCCCTTTGAAACTTTTTAGTTAGGAAGCATTTATTTTTCTTTTTAAAGGATACATTTGATAAGGAAGAAAATCACTTGACAAAAATGCTCTATTGTAATTGTGCTTTTATAACCTGTTACCATTTAAGTGTTTTATTTTTCACAGTCAAGATCTTTCTCAGGAATACTTACTTTTTTACTTCTCCTGCACTTTAAAAGCGTTAGTATGAATTATATTCTCTGGAATACTTATGAAGGCTTTTGAGGGGAGGAAGGTTGTAGGTTGCAGCAGTAGTTCACTCTGCATCTCAACTTGTATGCTGCTCATTCAAGAATGAGTTACTATAAAAGTGTGTGTTTTTGTAGTACTAAGGCATAGATAGAATCTTACACTAGTGATCTCAGTTGGTTTTAGAGAGGGTTAAGAAAGGCTGGAAGGACATGGTGTTGGTAATACTATGGTCAGTAAGTGCACCTTTCATATTGACACACTAGTAGAAATGCCAGACTGCAGAACTGCTCATGATTCTCCTTGCCTGAGAGATTTGCTGTTTCCATTATATGTAATTGTCTTAATTTGTTTGGACAGAGGATGCTTGGTGATAATGCAAGATGCTTCTCAGGATTTCTTCATATTAATTCACAGTTATGGGAAGCTGAAAAGGCCTTCCCAGCTATCCTGTTGTACAAGAACTGTTTGATTACATAGTCGAATTGAAAGAAAACTTGGCAAGAGCAAAGCTGGAACACTACCAAAAATAATTTACTGCCATGAATCATCATCACTAATGTAAAAATTCATCTTAACACCGTTTGATTTTGTTGCTGTGTTAAGAAAGCCCGCTGATCTACACTTCCTTGAAAACTTTTATTGTTTCCTTTAATGCTTTTAGCTTTTTTTATACCTCCAGTTGTCTGATGTAAGTGTTCAGTGCCAGGACAGGGGTTTTTCAAAGCTAAGAATACTCTCCAGGTCTTCACAGAGTTTAAGAAAGATTTAAAAAAGCCTTTGTACTCATTAACATTCAGATGTATTTTCTGTAGTTTCTGCAGGAAGACCTAATATAATGAAAAATAATATCTTTCTAAAGTTGAAAAATAGCAAATAAGAAGATGCTATACTGAGTCAAGCAAAGTGAAGTTGTCAGAAGTAACTAGAAACCCAGTGATTTACTTAGGGAGACAAGATTTATTTATCTATCCCTACCAACAGAACTGATTTCCATGCAGAAAACAACTATAAACCCATTTCTCAATAACAGCAGCCATAACTCAACAACTCTAGGTGTAGATAGTTACTGTCTACACTAGGAAAATTTAGACTAAATCTATGAGGCTAGTGAAAGGAAGGTAACAAATAAAGTATTATTACATGTTTAACAGAATCCCTTTTCCTATGTTGCACCAAGCTAAAAATAGGTAAGACTGCAAATATAAGTGTGCTATATGCCATCAGGATCAGTAATGCAAAATCTTAATTGAAAATTATCTGCTGGTGTAAAGTGGAGCTTCTGAGGAGTTACAGTACAAATGCTAACAAGGCACTACAGGAGTAGCTTAGTGGGTTGATATTTATGGTGGTACTATCAAATAAGCAGCTAAAGATAATTAAAACTGAAGCCACCATGTTGGGGCAGCCTGCCAGTGGAGAAGCAGGCTGAAAATTGTCTCATTAACCAAAAGCACCAGCACCTGTTCTGCCACTTTTGAGCCATTTTTTCTGCAAAGAATTCACCTGATTGGTTGATCACTGTGGCTCCTTAGCCTCCAGGCTATCCATCTTCCTAGTTAGAAGAATCCTTATGCTCAGCACAGCTGTCTGTCTCCCCCAGGCAAACCAATAAAAATGCCCTCCCTAAGCCCCTTTGTCAGTGGGATTCTTGCTGGAAGTAGTGTGGAAGTCTGTGAAGCCAAGTGCATCTTGATTTGAAGAGTAGATAGTTGTTTTGTTGGTAAGATCCTTAGCGATATGTGATTTCTCAAGGTGCAGGGTGGGTCTACTGATGCTATTTGTCTGTTTGAAGCACTGTTGCATTGCCTTCTGTTGAATCTACAAAATAATTTCATTCTGTGTAACATTTTTTACATGGTGGGAATTTTTATGGTTTTGCATCTATTTTTTTTTTTTTTAATAAAATGGTTGGGGTTTTTTGTCTCTATTCTGTCTAAATGGGATGATGATTAGTTTTCAGGGCTGGCAGCTGGAGAAAACTGGAGATAAAAATGTGTGTTATAAGGGGAGAAGAGAGAGAGGTAAAATTATTTTGGGGAAAAAGTTTCAGGTTTCATTTCTGGCCTCTAATGAAAGTGGAAGTTACAATGTGTTCTCAAATGCCACAACTTTAAGTAGGCACTCAATATTTATTTGTGGTTGGGGTAGGTATGTATGTGTTCAAGTGTAGTCCACAGATCCATGGGCTTTTTGTGTTGAAAGCTGGGATTGTTGTTTATATTTGCACTGCATGAAGTGCAAGTGAGCAAAGTGTCAACTATGTTGTTCTCTATAATACTTGTGACCTTCATTATCCTTCATTCATGCAATTCTAGTGCTCTAAATTGAACATCCTACACAGGAAAGCACCTGTACAGTAGATTGTCACTTCAACTCCTGCGAATGAGGCAGTGTGTATATTACCCTTGTTCAGAGAAAGACTTATCTTCCTGAAACTCCTCTGAAAATGGAAGTCCTTGTTGCCTTGCCTTGATACTTAGTGGCATTATGACTATTTTATGTCCTACTTACAGCCCTGTAGGGAATATTGCATCCTAACTCTCTCTTCACAGCTAGGTGTATTGATTTGCAACTAAAACATAGACATGAGAGATAGTCTGAAATTTTGCTGGACATGAGGATGAAAGCTTAATTTACTTTTTGAATCTGGATGAAGCCAGTACTGTAGGGGATGCGTGCTGGTGTGTTAACTTTCCTGGAGAGCTGCTAATGCTGTCTGTGAGTATGCTGGTTCTCACAGGGTTGCCAAGAAGACCTTCTCCTTCGTTGCCTTTCTAGTAGGTAGATATCTTTCTTCCCTTGCCTTCCCTCTCTTCTGTGCTTGTTCTTAGTAATGTCACCAGCCTCCCATTATCTTTCAAGCACCACTGCATGTTTAGGAGCTCAGTGAAACACACAAGTCCTCTAAAACCAGGGTTTCCAAAACTTTTTAGTAGTGGCAACTTAGCAGAGATGCTGGATTTCTGTTCCGCTTCCAGGCCTGTTTAATGTTAATGCAAGTTGTGCACGAATAATAGTAGGTTAGGGCTTTTTTTTAATTATGATTATTGTTTTTTTCTATGTTAAGGTTCCTTTTATTTATTTTCAAGTGAATAATTCAAACCAAATTAGTGTTAGTCACACTGCTTAAATGCTTAAGTTTATTCCAACCTGCTGTAAAGCGTATGTACAAGTGCAATTGTATGGGTGTTAGATGCATGAAGCTGTTTTCAGTAGAAAGTGATGCCAGGCTTCCTCCTGGTCTTCTTAAGAAGTGAGGTCAAGAGCATTGTCAAGGGTGAATTCAATTTTGTTAGACCTTTTTTCCCTTTTGTTTTCTTGATGTGGAATTATAGTGCGGTTGGCATGGACTGAAGAAGCTATAGCCTGGTTGGTATGGGCTCTGCCACTTCCCTCTTTGCATAAAGGACAAGTTTTCTTGTGTAGATGATTAAAATGAAAAGAGCCTGAACTACCCTTGTTAAATATAGACTCCTGTGTCTGGAAGTAGGCTTTTATATAAAGTAAGCATGCAGATAATAGAACCTATAGACTACTTTCTAAATACAGTTTTTCTGTTATCTGTGTCAATTTAGGATGTTTTGAAGGGAAGAGAATGTGTCATAGTATGTCAATCAGCCATTCTTTTAATAAGTCTAGGAGTGGAACAAGACTTAAATAATGTCACTGTACCATGCAGAATGCATTTAAAGATCGCATTCTCCTAAAATATCTTGAAATAGTTCTGTGAGGACTTTCTTCCTCCTGAAAGATGTCTAAATGTGTCTAAACCATGATGTAATATTCTGTTTCATTAGCCTAACAGTTTATTTATGTTCTATATGTATCATTTGAAATAAATTTTCTGATAATACTGCTTTAAAGGAGTTACATAGTATTATTTTACAGACAAAATTTAGCTGGCTAGTAGATGATGGTACAGGTATATAGAGATTTGAAAATCTTACATGGAGCATTGCTGAAATAATGGAAACTCTGGAATGTTTGTCATTCATGTGTAATTACCACATCTTCAAGTTTGTTTCCTCTTCAAAATAGTTAAAAGCATATATGGAGTTTTTCAACCATGTGTTACTGTAATATTAATATAAACAGTATCAGCAGCAATATCTCCTGCGATATGGATATCAACTATGTATTACTGTGTTTGTGTTGTGTGGGCTGTGTCTTGTGGCTTCAAGTGTGTGTGTGTGTGGATATGTGCTCGTGCGATAAATCTTTGTTCCATGTACCTGCTACTTCAATCAAAAGAATGAAGTTCTTCCAAACTAAAATGTATTGATTGCCAGCTGAAATGGGGAAGGAAGTGTAAACATGGAAACTAATTTCAGTGACCTGTAAAGCAAAATTGCTAATGATAGTATAACAGTTATAAACAAACACACTTTTTCATCGGTATCTTTTTGAGGATTCATGTTTTTTGTACAGTAGCATAAAAATAGTCTATATAGAACCTTGTATTTTTGTCTGAATGGTGATACAACCAATGGCAGTTTTGCTGGCTCTGATTATTGAGGTATGTGAACTGGTACTCACCTGTTTCTGGTTTGTTTACTTTTTCTTTTGTTCCGTCAGCTCTGGCAATGTGAGTTTTAAATCTTTAAGAGTTCTCCATAAGCTGAACAGCCATGATAAATGTCATGGAGTGAGAAAAATCATACCATGCATTAGTTATGAATTTTCCTAAGCTTTCATTAAGAAGTAGTTCCAGTGATCTCGAGTAAAAGCCCTCAAAATATGAGTGAAAAAAGCAATGTGTATCAAACAGGACTTGTTTTTTCCTACACCTTCAGATCTGCTGTATAAATTACTGTTAAATTGCTTTTTCTTTTCTCTCTTTTGGGCTTTTTTCTTCTTGTGCACTTCAGCATGACAACTTGACATAATAGGGTGAGGATTTTAACCAGTCTTTAGGTAGTTATTTCATTCCTCTTCTTTCCAAACTGTGCTTTAATGTCCATTACTAATTTTTGAAACTAGAAATAGGCTTCTTATCTATCCTTATCCAATGAAAAACCTGTATAAAATCTTTGATTTAAAATAGAGAGAAAATAATGGTATAGGAATTTTCAAGTGGTACTCTTAATGGAAAATGAGAACTTGATTTAGAAAAATCACATTTGTAAGAGATGTTCAAAAAGGAAAAATATAATATGGTCTTCTGCTAATCTGTCATTCAATAACTTGTATATAATTAAAATAATCAGATTTAAGGCATAACCTTGATATGTTTTTGTAAGATTTAAGAAGTTCTATTGTGTCATACTGCTTTTAATCTAACACAGCCTCTAGAATACAAGGCATCAGTAAGCTGAACCTGGAGTAAAAGTAAAACCAGGGTAAGAATACGAGACACTTCCCACTTAGTCTTCCACCTTCCAGCTGCTTGCAGCTGTGGTTTTCTGTGCTGAATGAAGTTTCTTTGTGTTTTAGCAAGCGTCAATGGATTATTTTTCCCCAGAAATTTGTCCATTCTTCCCTTCAATCCATTTAAATTTCTAGAGCAACAGGTCCTTTCAATTATTTTCATTACTTTGAGCCTGTTCCTTGGGTAGCCATCTTCTGTTTTGTTTTCTGAATCTGTCCTACTATATTTTTGTTCTAAAAGAGAGTGATTAGTTGATTCCTAACCATCTTCTCCATTATATGAAAATCGTCTTTCAGACTGCCTCTATTCTAAGCTAAGGAGCTCTGCACTCAATTTTCCTTGTGCAGGAGTTCTTCCATATTTTGCCTTTTTTCCCCCTCTCAATTACTTTGTTCTTACGCTTATCACAAGATAGCTGATGTTGGATTAGTACCCAGTTAGTGTCAGAAACAGTATGCTAGCCTTGATGATCTTGGTCTGAGGCAATATACTTATGCTTAAGTTTTTCAACAGTCTGTGCTGTTGTCTAGTATTGCGTAGAAACAATACAGATGGTCAATCTGTGAGTCATTTAGAAATATAAATGCAGAAGAGGGAAGTCTGGTTCTCCACCTACAATGAAGTTTATCAAGATTTATATTTAACAAGAACTCCTCACATGTTCATGAAATGCTTATGTTTGGGCTAACAGTTTGATTGACCAGCCTGCTGCTCATCTATTACACAGATTTGCTAGATTTTTTTTTTTAGGATCCTAACTTGAATTCAGCTGATTTATCTGTTATGACAGAGAAATTCTAGAGGGGGGGTCTTACTTTTGTGATGACTGTCAGTGAATTTTGATAATTTCTTTCTATGCTTTCTGTTAGCAAGTAAGTGCAAGGAATGCCATAAGACTTCTGGCGGGTAATATACAGACAACAAAGACAAGCTGTTCATATCTGACATAAGAAAAAGATTACTTTTGAATTGTTTCCTTTTATTGCCGTTTCCTATCTTTTTAGCTTTTTTCTTACTAGTGAGTATGTAATGTTTTGGACCATCCTCTGGAATTAGAGGAAATTACACTCAAGCTTCCAAATACTACGACCAATATTCTTGGAGTTTAGAGTAAACAGGTAATGATTGTGCATGAGAATCTAGTTCTGTGTGCATAAATCCTGTTCTCCCT
The DNA here is from genome assembly GCA_024733675.1 of Psilopsiagon aymara. NCBI lineage: Eukaryota > Metazoa > Chordata > Aves > Psittaciformes > Psittacidae > Psilopsiagon > Psilopsiagon aymara. The sequence continues at coordinate 3,561 of JANRGW010019659.1, read as the reverse complement.
CTGTAAACATGCTCATGACTTGCTTGTAGCAGTATTGAGTCATATTTTATAAGTATCACCGTCTAAATAGAAGGGATAATTTATCCTATTGCAGTACAACTGCCAGAGGATCTCATGGGATAAAGTGATGATTTACTTTCTGCTACCTTCTGGAAGAAATAGGACCAATATCAATCATAGGTAAGCTTTTTCTTCCCAGATGTTACTGCAGGCTAAGTATTTAAAAATTGATGGTAATTAGGTGGTTAACTCGGACATATCCAGTAAACCTTACTTAAGTTACTTAAAAACAAATTTAAGTACTTTCTCCTTTGTGTCAAATTATTCAGTGGTCTGAAATTGCCTTTGAACCCATTGTATTTGAAATACAGTAACATTTCATACTTGGAAATGTTGCAGTATAAGTTTGATTGAATTTTTTTATACTACTGCTATTATGCTTTCAGCAAATAAATTGCCATAGTTAAAGAATATTGTCAAGAATCCCATAAGGATTTTAAAAAGCTTTTAGGTGAATGTTGGCTGTGTGATGACAAGAGAAACTTACTGCAGGTTTTCTTAAGGTGATGTGTGGAAATGAAGAACTGCAATGTCTGGTAGATTTTTGAATTATAATGGATACATGGAACCTAGTGAACATCTTACTTAAATGCCTTTGAGACATGTTGAGCCAAGAAGAACAAACCCAACACCCTGTCCTATGAGATGATAGGCACAGAGGGTGGTAATTTGTACTGTAACACCCTTAGTACCACATAAATGGGAATGTACACAGCATTAGTCCTCTATAGGTTTACTATTTAACAAAGGAAATCTGTGGAAGAAATAAAAGTTCAAAATATACATCTATCCATTTTAAGCCCTCTAAGAACTAAATGAAATGATATTAAAAATCCTGTGTTTTCCATCTTTAGAGAAAAGATGAGTAAGAACTGCTATGTTGGAAAAAAATACTTATCTTGGAGGCTTTTATATATATAAAAAAATATAAATATGTAGAAACTATTGCTGTGTAGAAAAGGGCTAAGTATAAGCCCACTGAATATCTAAGGGCTGCATCCCTTTTACATGGCTTCTTCAATATATTTTTGTCAGCAGCATGTGCAATTCTGCTGGTGCTTGCACTTTCCTTGATTTTATTTTTCTATTGGCATTAATAAATATGGATACTTCGATGCAGTACCATGCATACATTAGTTCTGTTTTTCTACTGTATCTTTTGCTGACTCAAGCAGCAGTCTATTTAATCTGGAAGTTTATTTACTCGGAGGTGTTTTGCTTATTTATACAGTAAAAAGGCGGTATAAAGCCAAGTGATTTATCAGATGTAGGAAAACCAAAGGAAACAAACAAACATGAAACCAACGAATTGCTCAGAACATTTTTGTTCAGCATTCAAGCTGCAGACAGTAATGCAATACACTCTTTTCTTTTTAAAAGATCATCATTTTATGCTTTATATTGAAAGTGGTGTTACAAGGAAAGTGAAAAATACATAAATACTTCTGTCAGGAGAACAGATCAGGTCACAGTTAGCACTACAGATAAGTTTGTTTGAGATAAACCATCCTATCAGAATTGCAAATAAAAAATCCCATTTGGTACAATGTATTTGGAATTGCAAAGAATTTTACTTGATAGTTTCTCTCAAAATGTGAGAAGAATATTAATTTAAATGAACTTCTGAGAGAGCAAACAAGTTTAAAGCAAGTTTCTCATGGAAATAGTTTGCTCTTGGTTTGCCCCCCCCCCCTTCTTTTTCCTTTCAAAATTTAGTAGGGCAACAGCACACACAAAAAAGTAAAATTAAAAAAAAAAATGTGTGGGAGAATGAAGGACCAAAATAAATGGGATGGTTCACTCTGCACAGGTGTGGAAATGAGAGAACAGCTCTGAGCTACAGATAGAGATGTTGAGCTTGAACTTTGTGAGCTGGCAAAATAAAAGCAGCCAAATTAAGTTACTGCTGACAGGCCAGCAAGAATTTTAAGCTCAGCATATGTCATGATGATGAGAGCTGTGAGGAATCTTTTATGGAAATGTTAGAAGTGGGTTTGTGTGCCTGGTGCCCATACTCATGTCCCTGTAAGGTAGGTGTTTTGTACATTTGCATGAACTGTTCTCCGAAGTGCCAAAGGAAATCAAGACAGGAAAACCCTCCCTGCTCAGGGTATGTCCCCTTTCCACTATGCCCCTCTGGCTGGTTCATCTCCATGATGCCACTATGGAGGGTGGCTGTTTTACTGAGGTGTTGCACATTCCAACTATTCTATGGGGCTATGATTGTAAGTTCCCCCTGACCTCAGTGAATATCAATGTAATGCTTTGGTGGGGTCACCATGTATGGAGCTGAGACATCAGGAGGTTTGGCATCCCCAAAATGAACATTTTCTGCCAAATTTGTAGCCATTTCTGAACAGTTTTTAATGACAGCATCCTGCTTTGGTCTATAGCATACGTGTAAGCTTATATTTGTGTGTGTGTGTGTAGGTATATAGATGATAAAAATGTGTGAGGAGAGGAAAGGAAAGAGATTTCAGACACCATGCATCAGGAGTTGTGTTTCTACTTTTAATTCATTCACTTAGTGAAACAAGGTAAGTTTCTCTAATGTATCTTGGGAAGGCTGGGACAGCCATATTTTTAGGGCACCCAGATTTTCACAGGGGATATTTCCAGCTCCTGCTAGGGAGGATAGAAGCTGAACTTCATGATATGAAAGTGAGGGTGAAAGCACTCTTCAAATATAACTTGGTAGATTCTTTTGTTTCTTTCAGTTACTGACCAGATCTGCTCCAACATATTTTTCTTTGTCTTTGTAGATATTTACTCCTCAAGAAAGGGCAGTCACTCTTTATACTGGCAAGGCTATGCTGCAGGTAGAGGTACTCGCCTAGCTTTGGTTAAATTATCTGTGGAAGGGTTAAGCAGCCTTGGGCATGCAGTCTTTTGATCAGGTCTCAAATACAAGAAGCAATCTTCAGAGGCCAGCTTAAGCTGAGCTAAGAAGATTTGTTCAGACTTGAATTAGATGTGTTTCAGCCAGAACATCTCTAGAAGAAAAGATACTGGGCAGAGAAGAGATTCAGAGCAGCCCTGCAGAGAAGGACTTGGGGGTGTTGGTCAATGAGAAAAATGAACATGAGCTGGCAGTGTGCGCTCACAGCCCAGAATGCCAACCATATCCTGGGCTGCATCAAGAGGAGCATGACCAGCAGGTCGAGGGAGGTGATCCTGCCCCTCTACTCTGCTCCGTGAGACCTCACATGGAGTATTGTGTGCAGTTCTGGTATCCTCAACATAAAAAGGACATGGAACTGTTGGGACAAGTCCAGAGGAGGGCCACGAGGATGATCAGGGGACTGGAGCATCTTCCGTATGAAGATAGGATGAGAAAGTTGGGGCTGTTCAGCCTGGAGAAGAGAAGGCTGCATGGGGACCTCATAGCAGCTTTCCAATATCTGAAGGGGGTTTGTAAGGGTGATGGGGAGGGACTCTTCATTAGGGACTGTAGTGATAGGACAAGGGGTAATGGGTTTAAACTTAAACAGGGGAAGTTTA
>JANRGW010019658.1:0-18079 GCA_024733675.1 Psilopsiagon aymara | reverse complement strand
CCGCGCCATGGCAACCGCCGCACCGCGCCGCCCCTTCCGCCGCGCGTCACGGACGCCCAGGGACGGGGCGCCGCGAAGGAGGCCGGGACGTGTGCGTGGGCCGGCGGGGACGGGGGGCGCAGAGAGCCGAGCGGCGAGGAGGTGCGACACGAGTTTATTGAGTGTGGCGGCCGCCCGCCAGCCTTAACAGTTCAAACGCCTTCTACAGACCGCGAGCCCCGGCGACGTACAGCGCGGTAACGGCGGCAGAAACACATGGATAGGGCGGGCTCCGGGTCGTGGAGACTGACGTTCCCGCTTGGCGAAGGGAAAGGCCGGGGCAGGGCGGGGGCAGTGCAACCGCAGCGGGCGCGTTAACAGTAAAAAGCCGAAATAATTTGTCCTTGAGGGTGGTGGTTGGTTATGGCTGTTTCTGTAATTCCAGCAACTTCGTTGTGTCAGACGCCCCTTATCCTCCACTCGTGGCTCGCCAGAGAATAATTTAACGTGTTTCAGTAGTTGCCGTTCTCCCCCCGAGTCTGACTCACCAGGGAAAGTCAGTTTTCCGACACCCAGGCCCTCACAGAATGTCGGATACTACATATGGCACAAACTTGACATACCTTCTTTACATGTCTCAGAACAGCAAAAAAACCCATCAAGAAGGCACTGTTTACAGTCCTGGAATACCTGCTAAGTTTTCTGTGATTTGAGGATACCCTTGAAATAACAATAATTAAAACTTCCGGAAGAACAGAATCGTCGTTACATTATTTACACAAACAGTGGTAAATTGATAGCCTTTAAGAAATGATACAAAACATAGGATGCAAACTGCTTCATACACACCAGTCTAGTAAAATGAAACATAATTTGCCAAAGGCACGGGAGGGCAGCAAATAACAAAAACAGGAGGAAGAAACCACCATCGTTACAGTTCATGGGATAACCTTTCAAATGATTTAGGAGATACAGTTGGGGGTGCCAGGTGGTTACATTATCAGGCTATACCCTCATTTATGTATTGTCAATTTAAAAGGAATCCACATACAAAATGCAGAAGGTCATCTGCTGAAACTGATCCTTGCTACATTTCACATAGCGTGTTTGCTTTGTCTTGTCTTAGGTCATCTCTACCTAACTAAGCAATCTGTACCTAAATGGCAAATTAAAGGCTTAGAGTGCATTTGAAAAAACCCAACAAACAAACCAAACTCAACAAAAGCACATGGCAACAAGTTCTGAAAGTATTTCCTGTACAAGAAGAACCCCAAACAAGCGTGAAAACAAGGGCTGGTTTAGACTTTGAAAACTAGGAGGAGATCACAGCCCTCACACATCTGCAAACTGTACAACCCACTTTTACAATTGTGTGCAGAGCTCAGTCTCAAGTACATAATAGTCAAGATCGGCCACACATCGTGGTTAAACAGGAGAATGGTGATGTGCTGAGGAAAAGGCTTCATACATGCCTGTGACAAAACTGTACGGTAAAAATTAGGCAAGAGATTTCTTTGTTCTATTCACATGGGGAAACATCATACAAAACCCAGCAAAACAGGAATTACTAGGATTTCAATGCACTTTCCAGAATATTAGTTATCTAACATAGTTGAGCAGAGGTCTGCAATGTTACTTTTCCAGAAGTTTCATCATACCTCCTTTGCCTTTGGGGATCACCCCTAAAACAGCTTTTACCACTGAAGAAAAAATACGCTGAAAATAGCACGGGTGTTTTGTCTGACTCTGTTCAAGTCACTTATCTTGAACTGAATATGAATTTCAGATAGAGAGTGTCTATTTAGTCTGACACTGTCCAGCACCGTGCTGCCAGCCCGCTGGCTGAGGCAAATCCAGAGTTACTACCATGCAGTCTGTGCAAAAATACATGCAGACTGTGTTATTAATTGATCTTGAAGCGATTAAAAAATCAACATGAAAGGGCAGAAGGACATTTCTATTTACAAGGGAGATAAAAGCTTGTAACTATGAGTCAAGAGTTTCAGCACCACAAATTTAGCAGAGTGTTATTTTAGGGGATTGAAGTTACTGCCCAAATTCTCACTTCTTGTGTTACTCTCGTACAGAGTATGGTTAAAGGCTTGTTGTAATGAATCTTACGACAGGTAAAGCTTTGACATCTGAACATGAAAATGAATGGCCAAATTCCAGGCTGAGAACATTAATTCCGTAATATTCTGCTTTCTTTATGCCATTTTATACATGGCTGATAACTTCAGTTTCTGTTTAGACTTACTTGGGGACTTTGTACATTCACAAATTTTACCTCACCAGCTGTAGATATAGTGCAGATAGAAGTCCAGTCAAGTTTGGTCTTGCCCATGTATACAAGATCACTCTCGTTAAGGTACCACATGCCAGAAAATTACTCAAGACCAAACTATGCTAATATGCAGCTGTAAGAAATAAGCTGAAGTTGACTGCTTAAAGAAAGGGGAAGGTAAAAGGATAGGTGTGTGAAGGTAAATAAACACCTAATAGTATTTTTACTAAATACTAGTGAGACTGATGCAGAACAGAGTTAGGGAGGCTACCCAAGAGAAGAAGGGTCTGGGCCACAGCAAAAAGCCAAATGTAGCCCCTGAACTGTTCCATTGCCTGGGATGGATTTGATTTCTGAGCAGATCCTCTAAAACCAAATTTGGCTGCCCTTTGCATTGTGCCGCCTGTCCTCCTGTTGCCTCATTTGGGTTACTGAGAGTACCTCTACAATATTACAGCCCCTTTTTGACTTGGTATGCTTGACTGGCCTAAGGAATTCACCAGATAAACACTGGCACTAAACTTTTTTCTTGAATTGTACAAGTTCTATACATGCATATATTTCTTCAAATAAAAGTTAGAAACCCTGGTTTTAAATTGAAACTTGAGCTTCACATTAATATTATAGCTACAGCACAATGAATAGGTGCATCCATGTGTTCTGCTAGGTAGTATGTACTGCAGTAAGGAGGCATTTAACAAAGACTTATGGTTTCACTCTCATTTGCTTTGGTATGTGTGTTGTCAGCCATCCCACAACTTCTGAAGACTTTCCCCTTGTAAACATGCACATTTTAATTTGCAAGTGAACTCATCATGGTGCCCGAACTCCATTCTACATCGTCTGCCTTTTGGGAGGTTCAACTCAAGCTAGACACCAAGCACACCTCTGCATTTTCACATTTCGTTTCAAATGTAAGAAGAAAGTCCTGCAGTCAGCAGTCTGTCTGCTTATTGTGACATGGCCATACACAAATGTAAATTCAAAGCTGCATATCTACCAAGACTTACAAACATACCATAAACCTTGACATTTACAACATGTGAGAGAGTGAACTAAGACAGTACCTTCCCAGGTGCTGCACTGTTAAAAAGGTGCTCTGTACAGTAGATGCAGGAATGTCTTTATGAAGAATCTGAAATTTTAAACTATAAAAATAAAACAGCTGGCTTACAAGCCACTGTAGTCATAATCCAAGATAAAAACTCATACTTCCAAAACAAATCAAAGACATTACACTGCAGAATTCCCAAAGACTTCAGCTTTGTGCTGGTTCCTAACGTTCGTTATCTTTGTATAATAATGTATTTGTTCGATCTTACACAAAAGTTTACTTCCAAACACTCAATGCCATTTACAAAAACTGTTGGCTACTTCAAAAGTTCCTTCTTTACAAAAATGGGAAGTTTAAATGTAACAAAGTATGCTCATTTATCATTCTACCATAACAGGAATTGCATCCTACCTACAGGGTCTAACCTCTGAATTCTCAACTTCATCTAGTCTGTGGTGAAGATTCATCAGTACAGCATATGACACAATAGAAAACAAAGGCTGATGTTGTATGTCTGTGAGACAGAGGCACACGCCAGGAGCAAGAGTGTACTGGCACTTACACAATTCTTACTTCTACTGGGTAGATGGGAGTATGATTCTGAACCATGGATGCTGAGGCAAAGTTTTGTAAGCTGTTGCTACAGGGCTCTTTTAGATATATTGCATCATTTAAAGTCTGACTTAAAATATGGTCCCCAGTAACAGTTTGATCATTCCAGTTCGGAAAGGCCCTTGTTCACACTTCCTATTTGAACAAGAAATTAATGATAAGCTGTAGCAGAACCACGACTGAAATGAAGACATAGTGCTTAAACTGCAAGAAATGGTAGTCCACAGGTGGTGCATTAGAAGTGACTCTGTTTCGCAGAGCCATAATGTCCCTGTAAAATAGAAAATAATATCCTGTAAATTACATTCTAGACAATTTGGCATTTTCTAGTGTGTTAGGGCTCCCTACAGAAGATGGTTTTGAGGAAAATTCTGAAACATCAATGAGCAGTCAACATTTGGGAAGGAGGATAGTTTAAAGACATCAAGGTTCTAAAGCAGAAAGATACATCCCAGCCTCCAAGGAAGAAAAGCTAGAAAATTAGTATGTTCTAAGCCATTTTCAAGTGTTTAATTTAGTACTACCTTTTAATTTCTTCTTGTGTTTCCTTTATAGATTCAATGGCACTCTGCAGTTCACCAAGGTCTGCCCCTTTCTTCCTAATTCTTGTGTTATGCTTCAGAAGTTGTGCTAGAAAGATACAAAAGCCACATGTAATTCAGAGGTGTAAGTCAGAAAAGGAACAAAGTACCAATGACAAACTAAACCAGCTGCAAAAATGAGAATAAACTTTTCTAACTAAGCTTCTATTGAAAATTAAAGATTTATTTCAGTCACCTATAGCACAGAAGGACATCAAGTAAACACTTGAAGGATATTAAACCACTGTGTTTTGAGCACAATGCATTCCAACACTCACAAAAATCTACCTTCTAGCAACACAATGATCTACAATTTAAAACAATTCATCTTGGTTTACGAAAGAAGAGTTTATAGACACATTTGCCCCCCAAACACACTTATGTGCAGCACTTAAGCCCACCTATGCTACATACTGATGTTGAAAAGGACAGAAAAGCTTTCAATTAACACCATGAGCTGAGCCCTTCTGCTCCTGTTTTTCCAGAATGTGCATGGATAGAACTATGAGCTAAAGCGTACATTATTTCATAGTACAAACATCAAGATAAGAAGTGTACGCGTGACTACAGAACTCTGTCAAATACATTTATTACTTCTGTATGCAAATACATCTTGTCGTACCTTCACTCCCAGAAGAATCCTGGTTATCAGGCTCTGGGGATGAGAAACCACACTCTCCTTTCTTCTGGCCAGCTGGCTTTCGTTTGATTTTTGGAACACTAACCTACAATTGATAAACTTACAAATTATTTCAGAGAACCAGCACTGTAGCAAAGCAGCACATTCTAATAGTAATAGTTAAAAGCAACTAATACCCAATGGAAGCCCAAGTTAAAATTTCTGATGTGTCAGCACTTTGTGCATCTTCCCATTTAAAGGAAAATATATATTAGAACTGTTGAGTTCAAGTTTGGTTATTTTATATTCTCATCCAATTAAGTAATTTCTACTGCTTAGGATGCAACACAGAAGTTAAAACTACAGACTGTGTAAACTACATTTCTGTAGGATCACAACAGCATTTCCCATTACTCCCAGTGCTTTGATGACCTTTGCACACATAATGCAATATATACAAGTCCCTGGATATTGCTGCATGCACTAGTAGATCTGGAACATACCATTGGTGTCCGATGTCGAACTTTTGTTTGGATGGTGCCATCTTTTTCAAATTGGATCATATCATTCAAAGGGTCCCATGGTCTGGTACTAGACAAAGCAAACATAATTGATTAATACCACCTACAGCCCAGTCCTAACCTGAAGAGCCAAGAAAGTAAAGAAAAATAAGCTTTACATCCAACAGCTGTCAGCCAGCTGGTAAGAGTACAAACTATTGAATTAACCAACAATATAAATCTGAATTTATCCAGCTAGTGATATGTATTTGTCAAACGTGGAGAGGTTTTCTGCTTAAAAAAGAAAAAAGAAAATCCTCTAATTTACGGTTATTATTTTAGAAGTACAGGGAAATTGGGGGATTTAAAACCTTACTGTTATTTTGGCCTGCATTTCTGGTTTTTACTTTTTAGAAGATGTGTGGGAAGGAGAGGTTAAGAATCAGTCACCTCAAACTTGTTTGCATCCCAAAGTGGCTAATGTCAACCAAGACTCGTTTCAATTGTGCTACACACAATTTTCTTGTTCTGATTTTCCAAGAGTGCTTTTCCAAGTGCAGGTTGATAGAGAATAAAGAAAAAAATATTAAAAAAATATACAATGATGTGAACACACACAGCTCACTGAAGAACAAGCAGCTGCTAAAGGCAAGGACCGACATTCTCACTAATTACAGCCTTTTCAGGATACAAACTGCAAGCCAGCTGAATGAAGACTGTTCTGATGCACAGCTTTAGTGAGCATAGATTCAGCGTGGATTTCCTTTTATCTCTTCCCACATGCCTTTTAAAAAGTTTGTAGCTGTTTTGGATGTGAGCACAAACCTGCACTTACATCTTAGCTTAACCTGACAAATTCAATATCATCTAAGGTAACTGCATTCAAAACTAGGCAATGCTCTCCCAAAGGCCTTTTGTATCCCTAATCCAGATACCTTAACAAATGGCACACTCCACTGAATGCATCTTTCACAGTAAGTGTGAAAGACAGCTCTCTATACGGACCAGGTGGTGAGTCAGCATTATATGTGTTAAAAGGAGATAGCAGTTTTGTCTGGAGACTACTGGCAGTGTAGACTGCTTTCTGTCACACAGCAAAATTTCCATGGTGCATTCTTCAATCACAGGGCCTCAAGGAGACAAGAAATAATGCAGAGTAACAAAGCAGACTATCCCCTGGAGCTTTAAGACCTAACAGTACTTTTCCTGATGGTTAGACACAGGGTTCAATGGTATAGGCAGTCAGTTCAGCTGCACTGTTCACAACTCTTCTAATAGGAATATGCATCAAGAGCACTAGAAGGTTCAAACCAAGAGAAGGTGTTTCACAGAGCATTTGATCTAGCTGGGGAATTCCCTGCTGCAAGATGTTTTGGGTAGTAAAGGAGTAAAGGGCTAGTCTCCAAGCTGACTTTTGCAAGCATTGGCAAGAGCAGAGAATGCATCCCAGCAGTCAGGAAGACAGCTACATCTTAATTTTCTCATCCAGATCATCACACAAAGAGATCCACAGACACTCATGTGTGCAATCCACATATGACAGCTGAACCAAACCACCTGGTCCCAGCATTAACATTGCTGTAGACGTGTTATTCTCAGAGTTCAGTTCAATTAAGCACAGGCTTTTCTGACTTCCAGACACTGGATTTTTCTGACTTCCAGTTGGTATGCCCATATGTACCATATTTTCCAGTCTGGAAAAATCTGTGTAGCTGCTCTGGTCAGACTGGGAGAGGGGAAGAAATGAGCACAATACATCATTCCAAAGTGCCATGCCCAAGAAACTCGAACAGCATGAATTTGTAGAGGCACATAAAGACAAAAAAAGAAAAAGCCCATTGCAATGGTTACATGAAACATGATTTGCTGCATTATCAATCCCTGCCTTTCAACACTAAAAGGGCCAATCAAGTTCAGCTAAAAAAGTATGCATTTGAATTAAAGGACATAAATAAGAGTATCAGGTGGCACTACATTTTTCACAAGTTTGAACTGAGCTGAATATCCAAGTTCTTTTGCTCCTGAAACCACAGGAAGAGGCTGATCAACACTAACAAGGAATTAACAAGCACTTTTTGTAACAAGCACATCAGGACTCACTCTGCGTATTTGTAGTGCCATTCGCCTGTGGCTGAATCCTGATCAAACAGTTTGCATGTCCACTCTTCACCCTTAAGTTTCCTCTCTTTGGCACTCCTTCTCTGAGCTTCTTCCAGAACACATTTCTCTTGAGTAGCTTCTGTTTGGTCTTTATTATTTATTGCTCTTGTCACTTGTTGCCAAAGCCTGACAAACAAGCAGAGTGTTACAATATGCTTGACAAATAATTGCAAACATTTCCTTAGTTATAAGTTAAATAAATGGAACCACCTCTAAAAAGAATATTACCATGTTGTAATATATGTTTTATCTACATTGCCATCAAGACTTCCCATGATTGCAAGGTTTGTAAATAATGAACGATCTTGTATTTAAGGGTGTTGCTTTCTTATTTTACAGGCCAATAACAGCAAACACGGGAAAGAAATAAACAATAATCAGCTCATAATTCGGAGAAGATGATGTTTTTTATTTTGTCAAAATAAATATACATGGTTCTAAAGTGAACTTACTTCTCTGACTCAAAGTCATCTTGTTCTTCAAACTTCACTGTGTATCTAGGCAATCTACGCTGCTTGATATCAGACGTTGGGTTCCAGAATGTCTCTGAAACATCTGTCTTCTTCTCATTAATAGTAACTTCACTGTCCTGTAAGATATATAATTCAGTCACCTTAATTGTAATAATCTCAGAGAGTCTCAAAATAACACAAAAGAGAGAAAAAATCTTCTTTTTTTTTAAATGAGAATTTTCTTTCATTTGAACGAGTGTAATTAAGAACAATTAGATATGGTAACTTTAAAATTCAGTTCTGACTTGGAGTAGAGTCGCAATGAACCAGTGGTGCTGGTGTTGCCTCACCAGAACTGAAACAAGTTTAAACACTTCATGCTGGTGCCATAACCATTCTTCCTAGCACTAACACATATACTAAAAACATTTCAGAAGCTGAAATGTACTTTCTTAACTACTCAAACTTACACACCTTTTCCACCTTTTAACAGCTGCAAATAATACTATGTTGATTCTATACTTTCTTTGAGAACTATAAAGAGACACTTTCTATAAAAGTGGCACTTAATCAACTCCTTTTTAAAGATTCAAGTCTTTTTTGGTAACCAAATGCTATTTCACCCGTCCCAACTATCAGCCAGAATATAAAGTCTCATCAATCACTACTTACCCAGTGACCCTCCAAAATAGCCAGAACTTCTTTGCCCAGCTTAATTTTCCCTGATATTTGGTTAACACTGTCATTGTTACCCAAAAAAGGCTGCAAAACAAAAAGAAAAGCTTTCATGTTTACTTTAATACAGATTTAGTTTTGCATTTATATTTAGTATTAAGGAAAAAAATGAAGAAATGTGATGCAGACAGCCCTGGTGACTGTTAATATTATAATTTCTGCCTATTTAATCCCCAGAACAAGTCTAAAACCACAGTAAGTTGTTCTCTCATGCTCTGTTCTTAAAGGATTTACTGAGCAAAAGCATTGCCTAAGAAATGTGGAAAGAGAAGAGAAAACAATGCAGAAAACAATGACATCTTGGATGGCATAGTCGTTTGCTATGCTAATCTCACCACTTTGGCAAGGGCCATTTGTTACTTAAGAGATTAAGTAGCAACAGAATTGATTGCCTGGGATTTTCTTTGGCCTTTTTGATGACTTGCACATGTATTCTGTGGGCAGATGAGGCAAAATATCAACACAGCCTCCTTTTACACTCCCCCTATTATTTCAACTGAATACAGCTTGCCCCTCCATATGCACACTTCTTAACAACTATTCATTCAGCTTTAAATCATTGTCTGCCTCAAAGATGGCAAATGTATTTATCAGAAGTGAAAGCCATCTATAAGTAGTTTAGAAACCTTTATTTAGCTTTTGTGAGTGGAGATATGTTCCTACAGCACACACAGTTGCCAAAAATAGTCCATAGAAACTGTTGCTTAGCACTGGGCATTAGGCTGGTGTAAATGTTAGCCAAAGCCTTTGCATCATCTTTATTTGAGATACCATGAGCAACTGAAGTTTACCCCAGACCGAAGAGGGGAACCTGGGTTTGAGTTCTCCTCCAATGGCTCTCCAGGAGTTTAAAAGAGACCCTGAACATGTTTAGAGAACTAAAAGTCACGAAGATGTATTAACAACAATACATAAAATACCTGAACCACTGATCAGATCACTGCTCTTACACTTTCCTAGACACAGACTATTGCCACTGCAAGAGATAAGACAGACCTTTGCTTTTTCCCCAGTAATGATGCTCTTAAGATTCATACCACTAGCAATATGCTTGCATCTCTTATCACCAGAGATGAAGACAGCACTGTAAATTTCAGACAAAACCTCTGGACCCAGAAGAATACACTAAGAAAAGAGAGGATAATATAATTCCTCTTAAAAAAAAAAAATAAAATATCACCATTTGCTAGATATGCATAGCTGGATATGTAGCAGTTAAAGTGAAAATTCCTCAGTTTCCAAAAAGACAATTCCATATTAAATCAGACTGCAGCTAAGGAGTGACCTTATTTCCATATGTATTTTTTTTCATGCTCATTATACTCATTCACTTTCTTGTGCCCACTCACAGCATTTACTAACCCTGAGTTTGAATTCAATTGTTGCACTGTAGCCAGTTTTCTCACAAGTGATGTTGACTGTTCCCCCAAGCTCTAAGGTCATTGTGCCATAAAGAATTCCTGCAAGAGAAAAACACCAACTAAAATTAATGTCTATAACTGAACAAGATAAAACCCCTAAGTTCTCTGGGCACAATTCATAGAGTAAACATGGCTGTGCCAGAGGAAAAAGAATCTTTTCAGATGACCTTTCCTAATGATAAGCATGGTATTTCTGCCACAGAAGATCTTTTTTGTTTCTGTTTGGGTTAAGTGAATTACATATAAGCAGGAAAAATGGTTTGAGACATATCTTTGGTGTTGTATGCTGCTGGCTCTAGCAAGAGTGGTATTTAGTCTTATTGGAGGTGACTGGAGGATGGAAGCTTTTGAGGTTAAGGCTGGCAAATAACTGCATGACAAAGACAGCAAAGAAAAACATCACTTGAACAGAAGCAGTATGTACAGTCAGATCACAGGTGATGACAATCATGGACAGCCTATGTAAGACAATACGGATCACCTCCCTAAAGACTTTTGGAAGTACAAGGTTGACAGTGCTGAATACAATTTTTTTTTCCATGATTGCTGTCTTTTCCCCTGCCATCCACCATTTAAACCACTGAATATATTTTACATACAGTGAATGCACATGCAAACACATTTTTTTTTACCATGCAATCCTCCTTCCCTCTGTATTCTTCTTTCTCCCTCTCTATCAGCTTTTATTAGCAACACTAGTTCCCCTCCTTCCTGTTTATCTTTAATATATGTATGTTATGTGCTTTTTAATTGTTAAGTATTATTTTTGTCACCAAAGCCGTAAAAAAAAAAATCCAGAGTATTAAAAACTCCACGAACAATGGGTAGAGAAGAGCTTACAAAATTAATGTCAAATTATGTAATTCTGCTAATTGATTTTCATACATCTCAAAAGAAGAAGTTACTATAGTTGCTGACTTTAAGGCTTCTGAAAGAGAATCCTGGCAGAGAATATATGAGTAGCTAAACCTGAATAAGTTCCAGTTTAAAAATCAGCAACTCTGCAATGTATATCGTACTACCACTGACCTTCCAGAAAGTTTTAAGAACTACTGACTGGTTTCCCATCATGAAACTAAATACAAATGACCATGATTTACACTCAAATCACACAGTGAGGTATAGATACTACATTGCCTTTTATAAGAGGAAAACACTGGAAAAGATCAAAACTGTTCATTTAATAGTACATTTATTTAATGTATATTTAAATTTTGAGTATACTTAAATTACGGACAGCAATTTACTGCCATGTAATGACAGACAGATACACATATCCTCTTACTATTTTTGGAAAATAAATAAATTTTCTGTGCCAAAAAAATATATCACTGCTTAAATAACAGATGTATTTTTCTCCTGGTAAAATGTGTGGAAGCCTAGAGCCACCAATATTGCCAATAATCAGAACACTTAGCTGACAGGCTCGAAGTCAGCAGAGTATGCTATGTAGAATAATGTCCTATTTAGAATAATGAACTTCTGTTTTCATAATTTTGCCATCCAGAGAATGAGAAAAAGACCACTACCTTTACAGTGAGCATATGCCATTGTCATTACATAATCTTCTCCTCTGTTCAGGAATGTTAGCCGTCCTTCTCCATCTAGTATGGCAGATAATGAATTCCCTGAAATTCAAAGACAGCATATCATATTTCTGACCTCGCAAGACAACAGTCAACATTTCATAATAACTAAGCAATAAAATTAAGAAAAGTGGTATATTTAGCATTGCAAACTATCCTGTCTAGTGAAACCACTACAATACAGCTTCTCCAATTAAAAACTAAATTGCTCCAAAAAAAACAGAAATTACAATTCCAAAGACCAGTAGCAAAAACTTTTCAAGGAATAGACAATTCAGTGATCAACCCCCAACTCTTCTAACAGCCTTCTCGCATCCACAAAACATGTCATTTGCACTGATTTTATACTCCTTAATAGAGGTACAAGCAAAAAAAATACCCATTATTTACCGTAGAATTTTGATTTGGCCAGAATGCTACCACTAAGGCAAAATCCATCCTTGCGGTTGCTAACGTAGAAGGCAGATATTGGAGGATGATGTGACACCTGTTGGGCAAAAACCACATATTTGAAGGAAAAAAAAAAGCGAAAGAATTAAAAAGGAACATGCGATATAGCAAAAACCTTGAGCTAATAGTAACAGAATGCAAAATTCAGGTTGCACATGATAAGAATACAGTTCATATATGTGAAATGTGACTTTCATCTTTAAAGATAATGATCACGTACTCATACTCGGTTTCAAGCACTAATAAAATTAGCACTTGACTTTTGTCACAGAATGAGGGAACAGAAATGCTGCAAACATCTTTCTGTCTCTCTAGGAAGACACACTTAAAAGAGACATCTGTAAAAACACCATTCTTACTAGGAGGGTACTAGAATATAATTCACACATTTAAAAACATTTTCTGAAACCACCACACCATTTGGCTACCACAAAAATGCAACACCTTTATTTTTCTTTAAAATACTTCTTCCAGTTATTGCAGCTACCTGTTCTGCAATGTAGAAAGTCTTGCTATTTGTTCTCGGGTGAATCCACATGCAGCGGAAGGTCTCACCAAGTATAGGATTGTACGGCTTTTTTAGTCCCTAAACAGAAATAGAACAGAGAGTAACCATACAATGCAGGTATAGAACTCAAACTTTATCTGTCACTGAAGATAAGACACAGAAAAAATACAACCATAGCATGTATGCTAAAGTACACTATACTTGAGTTCATCGTTTCAGTATTATGCTGAGTTACTCTGCTCCTCACTCTAAGGAAATTGACATAGATTTGGTCTATCTGCTCAACTATTCCAGGCTACACTTAAACAGAAAGTAAGGTCTTTTTGCATGAAAATTATTACAGACCTTTGTCTCAAGTTGGGTAGTGAGTGCTTTCTTCTTTCACTACTGTTTCCCACTGTCATGGTTTAAGCTCAATCGGCAAATCAGCCATGCAGCCTCTCTCTCACTCCTCCCCTTCCTCCCCCACTCTCTCGGGGTGATGGGGAGGAGAATCGAAAGAGTGTAACTCCCACGGGTTGAGATAAGAACAGTCCAGTAACTGAGGTATAACACAAGCCACTGCTGCTGCCAGCAATAATAATAATGATAAGGGAAATAACAAGGGAAGGGAATATAACTGCTCACCACCTGCCGACTAATATCCAGCCCAACCGAGCAGTGATCTAGCCCTTTTGGGTGACTGCCCCAGTTTATATAGTGGCATGACGTGCTGTGGTATGGAATACCTCTTTGGTCAGTTTGGGTCAGGTGTCCTGTCTCTGCTTCCTCCTGGCTTCCCCTGCTCCCTGGCAGAGCATGAGGCTCAGAAAGTCACTGGTCAGACTAAACATTGCTGAGCAACAACTGAAAATGTCGGTGCTATCAGTGCTGTTCCCAGGCCAAAAGTCAAAACCACAGCACTGCACCAGCTACTAAGAAGGAGAAAAATAACTGCCACTGCTGAACCCAGGACACCCACCAACATAATTATAAAGAGTATTTAGTGTAAAGCTAAATAAGTAATGGAAATTTAAATCCTTCAGCTGCAGCATGTTGTCACGGAAGAAAGGTAAACAGAACTGGCTCCACATTATCACAAAATGTTTAGTTCTACACCAAAGGAAAAAAAAAGAACTGAACAGAGTCTGTTCTAAGCATTGCTGGAGACCAAAAATGTCAATATGTGTAAATAACAAAGTTAACCTTGCTTTTAAAAAATACTAAGAATATGATCTAAAGAGAAAACTTACTCAAGCACATCCCTGAGCCCTCAAACCAGACACAATGACTAAAGTAAAGACAAAGCAATATGCGACAGGATACCTTTGGCTTTTTGTAGAATCCTGACAAATACCACTTCACTACTTTTTTCATGCGGTTGTAAGCATTCTCTTCAAGAGCAGCTCTATGAAACAAACAGAACACACATCAAGTATCAGGATTGCTTAAGATACGACACACATATCAATCGTTGTGAGGTATCTTGAATCTAGGAGCTGACTTAAACAAAGGGTTTGTGATTGATGCTACTGTAAAATTTTCAGCCTGAGTGCTTCAAATTCACACTTTTCAAATAATTGTCTGAAAATGGAAATAAAACAAAAACCCAGAAATGATATTTCCATAATTGAGTCTGTTCTTTGTAACATTAAATCCTGTTCCAGTAACACTGAAGTTCTTCTGTTTATAAGATACTGCTTTAGGGAACTCATGTACAAGACTCAGAGTTGAATAAGTATTTCAATTTACAGTTATTTATTTATTGCCTACATTTGAGAAAGGAACTAGAAATCTGAATGAACTTCATACCGTATTAAAAAGATTAACTAGTACTCTTTTACCCGTTTTGAATATGCCTCCTAAATAAAGAAAGCAAGCCTAATTTTGCAAAGTCTGCCATCCAGTCTCCAAAAGCTAAATCAGAAATGTCTGTAACACAATTGCTACTAAATTACTAAGAGGGACAGACTTCGAATTACTATATGAGCTCTCAGGCAGTTGGTTTTCAGAGAACAAGGACATTTGATGACTGATAACACTGTCAGACAAACACTCAGACGCTACGCAGTCTACAGTGTTTACGCAGACCAGATCAAATGTTTCAGTATACACTGTTAGCCCATTTTAGTTTCAATAATTAAAAGAATGAAAATCAGAGATAGGATTCACTCACTCAGACAAAAAGTCTGCATGGTAGTAGTAATCAGACAGCTTGTCCAGGAAAGAACGAGGTTCCAAGATAAAAGTAGGCAGTACAACTTTGGACAAGTCCATTCCTGGCCGGACTTGTTTCAGTAGTGTCCAGATCAGACTTTTGTTTTCTTCTGACACTACTTCTGTCTGAGCAGCCTCCCCTGCCTAGGATGAACAAAAAAATGCTTACGGAAAGGAGAAAGAAAATAATCCTCCAGAAGACAAATCAACACATTCTAAAGATGCAATGAGAATGGAAAAATGGATACTTAAGATAAACTACTCAAAGAAGCTGGAGCAGCAAGGGAGAAAAAAAATCAAGTTTCTCTAAATACGCTTATGATACCATCTTTAATGACATATGCTGCTACTATTCAGCATTAAAAAGTGAGTTTGTTTTCATCAGCCCTGAAAGAGAAATACTGAGGTAGAATGTTATTCAGGAATCCTCCCTTAGTCCTTTCCTAGGCATCAATCAAGCACATTACCCTGTGTTCTCATGTGCAGGACTTCTACAGCAAAGGGCTGTTAATTCTACCAACTTTTCCCCACCGTGAAAGTTGCCACATCTATGCTTTTTATTTGACCAGTGAGTAACATCAGTGAGTTTTCTTTCCTTAAAGAAAACTGCTGCTTAGGGGTAAGTATGCAGAACCAGAAGCCACACTCCATGGTGCTCCTATCTGTCCAAGAAGAGGGGAGATATTCTTCCTTACCGTTTCTGAAATCAACAGCAAAGGTTGTAGGAAAAGCATCCCTCCTTCCAGAACAGTTCTAAAACGCACACTCCAGAATTTACTGTCAACTTAAACTCAACTTTTCCTAAACTACCGCTTTTCCTAGAAACAACAGTAGAAAGCAATATAGTACAAAGTATTTATGTCCCATGGGTGGGAAAAAGAATTGAAATCTTGTCCTTAGCACCTGAGAATAAAGTGAAGATTGTGAAAAAGCTCACCTCAATTTCAGTTACTAAATTTTTTTGTATCTTTCAAGTAAGTAAAACATACAAATCCCTGTTGTGTTTGCTTGTGTCAATATATAAGCAATCTGCATAAATAGAATGGCAGCTCTGGGGAACCTTTTTAGAATGCTAGGGGACATCAAAAACACAGCAAGCCTTCCACTGAATTCTGCAGACCCCACAGGTGCTTAATTCCTCTCTTGCAGTACAAAAAGAGGTGTCAGCTTGAATTAAAATCTTCAACTTGGAGATTTTTACTTGAAGAAAACAACAGGAATAAGTTAATAAAAATGAGATAGAAATAACAACAAAAGGACAAATAGATATGCTCAACTTCTGCTGCATGTGGCCCTTTCAAACTGAGCACTTTCTGTCTGAGAAAAATTACAGATAATCTCATTATCTGTCAAAATATCAGACACAAGCACAAGAGTGGTGACGTAGAGCACAACACAGGTGAACAGAACTTCCCCACCCCCCATTACTGCTGAAAATATGAAAGTCAATCCTCCAAGGCAGCTTTCAAGCATAGGCTAATATCAGCTTTCTATATGGAGAAGCTGCTCGCTTGCTATATCAACACCACTTACCTCCCCAAGTTCTTCATGACTCTGTTCTACGTAAGTAGTTTCCTTGATATCAATTGGTTCTGGATCAATGTAAGAATCATCCTGTCGCTCTGATGTGTCGCTATCGCTTTCTTCGCTTTTCCCCAATCCATCATTATCAGATTCCTCATGGTCATGGTCATTTTCCTTATCAGATTTGTCAGAGTACATATCGTGATCTTTAAAGTGATGCCTTTCAATTTCGTTGTCATTCCTACGAAAAAATGAAGGCTACTGAATCTTTCACTTCACACAATGATATCATGGTTCCAAACCAGGATCTTAATAAAATTCATGCTAAAACTGCCCATTTCAATTTTGATCTGCCAGCAATGTCAAACTAGCTTTGCCAGAAACATATAGGATATATTCTTCTCAGTGAACTGTCAAACACGCCAAGTTTAGAATGGGACTCACAATGATCATGTAGTCCAACTGCCTGACCACCTCAGGGCTGACCAATGGTTAAAACATGTTATTAAGGGCATTGTCCAAATTCCTCAAACACTGTCAGGCTTGAGGCATCGACCACCTTTCCAGGAAGCCTGTTCCAGTACTTAATCACCCTCTAGGTAAAGAAACATTTCCTAATATCAAGTCTGAATGTCCCCTGACACAGCTTTGAACCATTCCCTAGCACCAGATACCAGGGAGAAGAGCTCAGCACCACCCTCTCCACTTCATCTCCTCAGGAACCTGGAGAAAGAAATTAAGTCACCCCTCAACCTCCTTTTCTCCAAACTAGACAAACCCAAAGTCCTTAGCCACTCATCACAGGGCATTCCTTTCAGCCCTTTTACCAGCTTTGTTGGCCTCCTCTGGACACATTCGAAGACCTTCATATTCTTCTTAAATTCTGGGGCCCAGAACTGCAGGCAGGACTCAAGGTGAGGCCTGTCAGCCTGACCTCAGTGCTAGGGAAGGCCATGACGCAGATAACCCCAAGTGAGATCACAAAGCATATGTGAGAAAACAGGGGCATCAGGCCCAGTCAGCACGGGTTCATGAAGGAAGGTCCTGCTTGATCAACCTGATCTCTTTCCACAAGGAGATACACTTAGTAGATGAGAGAAAGGCTATGGACATTGTCTATTTGGACTTCAGTAAAGCCTTTAACACTGTCTCTCACACCATCCTCCTGGAGAAACTGGCTGCTCATGGACCGGATAGGTGTATTCTTCACTGGGTTGGAAACTGTCTGGATGGCAGAGCCCAAAGAGTGGTGGTAAATGGTGCCACATCTAGTTGGTGACCAGTCACTAGTGATGTCTCTCAGGGCTCAGTGTTAGGGCCAGTGTTGTTTAATATCTTCACTGATGATCTGGATGAGGGGATTGAGTTCACCCCCAGTAAGTTTGCAGGTGACACCAAGTTGGGCTGGAGGATAGGAA
>JANRGW010019657.1:0-11693 GCA_024733675.1 Psilopsiagon aymara | reverse complement strand
CCACCCCCCATCACCAGCTAAAAAACCCCACCCAGACCAAAAGTAACCCTTTACTTTTCAACATCTGGTTTTGTAACAGTCATAGGAGTTCATAAAGGGGCAGGAAAAAGTAAAAGTGGATTTCATCTTTTACTTTTAAGATGCCAGTTTCAGCCAGTGATATAGGAGATGTTGTTCTTCCTCCAGAAGGCTGTGGTATTCATCTTTTAAATCCAAGTATTCAAAGAACAGAACTTCCCAAAGACAATTTCTCTTTTTTCTTCCTGTTGATGTCTTTGTTCAAAATACCATTTTCAGTTTGCACAATAAATATTTTTAAATGCAGCAGTAATAGCAGTGGTAGTCAGTTATACTGTCTCTGTGAAAAATGCTCTAAAAAATTAATCTCTTCATAAATACTTAGTAAGTGTAGAGCAAGAGGGCTTCAAGACAGGAGGAACTCCCCTGGTGCTAACAGCGTAATCCCATCATTTGGTTGCATTATTTGATTTACACTGTTACATGTTTTGGGTTCCTATTATGTATATGACTATTAAGAATTGGTGTCTGACACTCTGCATAAAAGATGCACTGTGATGTTAAGATGCACCTTTACATCACAGGAGCTGGGTACAGAATCTCATTTTAAAGAAAAAAAAAACTTGTGAAGGAAGTCGCTTGGTCTTGATCATGATAAAAGGAGTCAGTTGTAAAAAGTTCACTTTAATGGGGAAATTCCTGTGTTGTGCTTCCTGTTCTGATGTAGGTTTCATGCACAGTCATTCCTAAAGCCAGAAAAACAGTTCACCTGAGTGCATGGTATACTGAATGCAACTGACACTGCTGTTCAGCAGACTGTTTGCTAGTTCTAATGTGCTGTATCTCATCAAAGGTACAAGCATGTACGTAAATTGGTAGTATGACATTCTAAAGACAGACTGCCAATTGGTGTGGTTACAAGAGGGTGGAATAGCGCAAACCCCAGGCTGCATGAACATGTGGTGGGGTGGTGAGACAAGAAAGGGGTCAGCATAGCCTGGCCAGCATTCATTAAGTGTAGCCGTAACAGCCCAGGCATGGCTGTCCTGCCTTTGAGTATGGGCTCACTCATGCAGAGCTGCCAAGCGTACGTTACACACACCACAATTACCCCGGCCACCCACCTACCAGCCAGAGTTAACTGTGTGGATTGCGTTTTGAATGCCAGGAGGAGGGCAAGTTCTCTTGCCAATCGCTTCATGAAATAAGAAAGATTTGAATGCTGCTTTATCGTAAGTGACCTCTGTCCCTCTCCAGTTCCTTTCATATTTTAACTTCCCTTCATTTCATTAGTATGAAATTCTTTGTTACTTGAGATGGCAAAACCCCAATGACAAACACAGTCAATAGTTTAAAGAGCCTGCAGTCTGAGCTCTTCAAGCCCAATCCAGAAAGCCCCAACAAAATTTACAATTGGGCCAGAATCCACCTCCAGATCATCACCTTTCCACAAATTTTGTTGAAAGCTGTATTTAACAGAGACAAATTGATCCTCACTATGTAGTTGATACCTGTAAGTGTGAAGGCCTTTTGTGAGATGTCCCCAGTTACAGCATAGCTTGTACAGAGAAGAGATGTGAAGCTTAATGAGAATTCTGATGTGAGCATCACTGTAATTTTTTTCCTTGAACAGTAACAGTAGCTGATTATATATCACGAGCTGAATCTCAGAGTAGACAGAGAAACCCTCCAAAGGAGACACTAGCCAAAACCAAGAAAGAAACGGTAAGATCTTTTATTTTCTTCCTTTTTTTTTTTTTTTTTAATGTGTATTTTCTATTTTCCTAATCTCTTGCAGCAGAAGAGTAAAGGAATGCTTCATTTAGCTTGCTCACGTTTGACTAGAACTGTGTTTGGGTTCAAGAATAAATCACTAAAAGCAAAAATGACCCAGAGTCGACAGAACTATTATTGACTTATAGACTACCATTGCAGACTTCACGCTCAGATTAAGCCTAGGGTAATGCTCAAACGAAGTCTTCACACATTTTAAAATATTGCACTTAATAAAATAACACAAAATAAAATGTAAAAAATACCTATGGCTGAGTTATGGATCAAGGATGCTAGAAAGCACATTTAGTGACTGGTACAAACCATTTTAGAAAGAAAATGTTACAAAGAATGTAGATTTGAGATCTGTTCTCATTAAAGTATTAGAGTAGCGTTAAAGATCATAAAAAATATCCAAATCAGGATTCCCTTTCTCCTTTCAGTGACACTGAACTTGCTGACACAAGTTATCTCTGAGGTTAGCAAAATAAGATCCACTGCTCTATGATTAACAAAATTTACTCTTAAAATGGACACTGAAAGGGGTGTTAAACTGTACTTGTCAGGTAGCTTCTTCATTTCGTTAGATAAATGAAGCGTTCTGGGTTTGCTGGCACTGCGTTGGCGCAGGGTTACCTTGGCACTGTTTCCTTGCAAGTGCTGGTACAGCAGTGTCCTATAAAGGGCAAAGTGAGTAACGGTGCTGTCAATGGCAGGGTACTATCACAAGCAGGCAAGAGGTGTCTGCTATTGCAGAATTGTGGTTGAGCCAGAGGGAAACTTAGATGACACTGTGTATTTATAATATCATCCTGGTTTTGTGTTTTCAAGGCAAAAGATGCCATTGATGAAAACAGCCCTTCTGAAAAGGCAGTGAATGGTCCTGCTACAACTTCTGGGGATGAGCCTTCTAAAGTACAGCACACTCCTGATGAGAAGAAAGTTACTGTTCAGGAGGATGGAAACAATCAGGAAGAAGCCGTGCTGAATGGTGTTTCATAAACTGAAGTCCCTAGTTTACAGTTCTTCTACATTACATTTAAAATAGTGCTTGTATAAGCTTGCCAAAGATAGAATATGGATCACCAGTCTTGACACCGCACTTTCAGTTCCTCCATTTTGGAATACAGAAAGGGGAGGGATCCTGAAGAAATCATATGTTAAACATACTTTGACACCTACTGTGTTATAAATATATCATCAGATGTGCCTTGAGATAGTATATGTAACATTTAAATAAACAAAATTGCTGGCTATAGGAAATGTTATTTTGTTTTCAAAATATGGCAAAGATGTGAGGGGGATCCCTAACATAATACTCTTTATGAAAGCATTAGCTGCTTTTGTTACATTTTTAATAATATGCAACCACTTCTTCACCTGAGGAATACTAGAAAGAAATGCAGTCTAAAATATTTTGCACTGAAATGTAATTTCTCCATTAGTTTAGTCTGGAAACTGGTCTGTTTTAATACATGTTTTTTAAATGCTGTATGTAGAAGAAAAATCTGCAGACCACTGGAATACATTTGTTAAATTCTCATAATCTGCAGGGATACTGGGTGACATTGGCAGTGACTGTTCTACATTGAGGCTTTGTTTGGTTTATTTATTAAAATGTACAGTATTTAAAAATCAAACATAGCTTTAGTTAACACTAAGCTGAATTAGTCATGTCCATTAAGACATAACCTGAACTACTGAAAAGATCAATTTCCAGAAAGTTTATTCTGTATAAACTACATATGTTAGTCCTTAGTAGAGTATTTTTATTTTTGTTTTGGTTGTTTGATGTGCAATATGTTTTTTTTGTATGCTGGTAGTAAAATAAACTTTGATCTTCCATCTGTTGACTGTTTCTATCAGAAATTTAAATTACTATAAGGATTTCAAGCTGTTGCCACAATTTGAACTTAACTTGCAAGGCAGCTTGAACCTTTTAACTCTTACTTTTGTAATAGCTTTTAATGTGCTAATCTTCCATTCTTTATTGTGATGATGTAAAACATCAGTGAAGTCTAAAATCAGACTTCTTTTCTTGGAGAATCACATAACCTGACTAACATATATAGGAATAAATGCAGATGTTGTTCATGATTAAATTAGAAATGTGACACACTAACCCATCTTCTCAGGCACATGAGCAGTGAAGCAGAAAACATAGGTGTGGAAAAACATCTGGGTAGCAATGAGATGATGTAAAGTCAGAGCAAACAGGTACCACTGAAGGTGTGCTGACTTCAGAGACAAAAAAATATGTCTTACCTGATTTTGTCAGAAGCCAGGAAGGATGAACACAAATATTCTGAGCCACTGGCGACTCCAGCGGCTGTGCCTGATGCAGCTGCAGAAGCACTGTGCCAGCTAGAACAGGGTATTTCATGTAAGGAGATGTGCAGCTTTCAATATGAATTAAGTGTTGACACTCACTGACAATGTTCCCTCCAGGAAAACAAGTAGAATTAAATTGCTGTAACTCAGCAGCCCCAGGAGTGGAAAGAACTTGAAAACCAGGGAAGCAAAAAAGTGCTGTTTAAAAAGGTAGTATTACCTGGCAGGGACAAACTTCTGCATATGGCTTGTGATGCACCTGCTCTGGAACTGCTGCATGGCAGTGTTCTAGCTGTGCTTTTTGCTCCACTTTAAATAAATCCTGTAGTAAAATGAAGTAACTGTTCCCTCCATCCCGGTTCTAAACATTTGCCATTTCATACTCACGCTGCTGATTTGATCCTCTCTTTGGAAGGCCCGGAACTCTTTCCTGTAGTTCTCATAATCCTTGCTAAATGGGCTGTAAGGAGCAGCAGTGCAGGCAAAGAGGATGTGAGAGCACTTAAGAGTTGTTCTCTGAAGTAGAGGCATGTCAATGCTGGGCAACTGAAAGCTCAGAAACCCACTGTATTTATGAACAGAGGGGTGTCAACCCTTGCAGATGCTGTACAGCAGAGCAGGGTTACAATAACTGCAGAAGGCTGGCAGGATTTGTGGAGTACAGCTTAACTCACTGGCTCCAATTTGTATACTTGGGCACTGTGCTGCACAACAGATTCAGCTTGGACACATTTCATGGTTGATATAAAGAGTTCCTGTTCCCCAGTTATAAATGCAAATCTTATTATATGAATTCTAACTTTGTAATGTAAGATAATGTATAGAACTGCAGTAATTAATACAAATTTTGAATTTATTAAATGCTATAAAATTCATTAAAAATTGAAAGTTACTAAAAAATCTGGGACATTCCAGACCCATCAGCAATGCTGAAGAAGCTCAGCCAACCTTGTTATTCACAAGGCAAAGACAATCTATTGTGTAGTTTCCTATACTTTATTTCTTCAGCTAGAGACAACCACATGTGTCCAATCCTTCCCATCAAATAAATCCTCTTGTTTTTTTACATCCTCTTCCCAAACCAGTCCCTTGTGCTATCTTTGGCATGTGGAAGAACAGCACTGTGAATTTTAAACATAGCTACTTTAACAAAAATTAGGTAACAGCAAGGAAGTCTGGTAACATGCACTGACCAAACCGCTTAGTACTCTTTTACAATGAAAGTAATTCTGATTGGCAGATTTTCCTGCTTAATAAAGAGTAACTATGAAAAAAACCCCTGAAGTCTCACTTGCTCACACACTTATGCAAAAAGTGACGAAGAAGTGAGTGGGGAGGGAAGTACCTCCCTGAATTCATATTTCCAGCTTCATTTATATTAAGTCAAAGATTGACATTAGAACTTTTTTAAGGACATTTTTTCAAAAATAATCATTTGCATGGACAGACCCCCTGATTTTCTCATTTTTTAGCTTGGTCTTCCAGTAAATCTTTAGCTTCATTGATTTTGGCTGCTACATACGGAGAGCCACCTAGAAGAAAGATAACCTTATGTCACCTCAAGTGAAAAAAAAAATTTCCTTCTGCATTGTTACTACTGTCACAGTACAAAGGAAAAGAAGCGAGAAGATGGTCTGAAAATTATCCACAGTGAATTATTCACAGTAAACTCTTACCCCTCAAGCCCTATCAGTTTACACCTGCAGTAGCCAGGTGGGCAGGCAGCTCCTTCCCATCTGGTTGGGTTTAGTTCATTGGAGTGGGTTTTTCCTCTAGTTTTCCAAATCATAAATGAACACTGGTTGCTAACGACTTAGTGTGAAGTTTGTTGTGAACACAGCAGTGTCAGACTCTCAAGTGTGCACATAAACCTTTCCCCCCAGTTCCAGGCCAACATGTGAACTGTTGCCATACCAGCAGACTGGTTTGGTTCATAAACATGACATGCTTACTGAAAAGAGAATCCACTATGCAAATGCACTGAAGTTGTCCCTGACCCTGAGGTGCAAAGATTTATAGCATGTTGTACTATGTCTGCCATTTACTACTACTGGAATTACTCCCTTTATCTAAACTTAACTTAGGCCATGTAAAAGGTGAAATGCTCCCAGCAGTTACTGGCTACATGCATATATACAATTAGGTTAATTTTGAAGTTAACTTCTGCTAGGTATTCTGTGAAACGCACAGCTCAAGGATTAGTTTGGATTTCGGTGCATGTAAGTAAAGTAACAAAGTTCCATCATCACTTTAAAGCAAGCCATTTCACCTTTTAAGTGAGGGTTAAGAAGTTTAACTGTCAAGCACTATCTCGTGACTCAGACTCACACAAACTGAACAGAGTGAAAAACGGGTATAGGTGCCTCATTACTAACTTGAAGCACAACTAGATTCTGAGCCTTCAGAGTACCATAAAAGCAAATATTTCATAGTTTAGTGTCTTCATCAGACACAGAAGGCTCAATACTTGCTATTTACAGTGAACTGTCCATGCATTTAAATGAATTCAAACTCATACAGTACATAACGCACAGAAACATACTCTGAACTTTCACCTAAAATTAAGATAATATTAAGTCTCATTGTAACAAATTGTATTTCAATCCAATGCACACAGAAGATTGAGCAAGTGACAGAAGCTGACCTGCTGAAGCTGCCTGCTTGCTTTAGAGCATTCAAACATAAGAATATGCTCCCATATTAAAGCATCCTAAAATTTGTTTTCACTGCAGTTTTCTGGCGGTTTTTCCAGTAGCTGGGGTTGTCACATGTCACTTTTTCCCAACACAGTTCTATTAAAATGTTAAAAACATGAATTAATTAATGTGACTTTAGTTACCTTTATCTGGATGATTCAGAAGCATGATTCGTCTATGAGCTTCTCTGATTTTACTTCTGTTTGCTGTAGGGCTTTAGAAGAGAGAGAAAAACTGACTTAAGGGAACCTCATAAATACACCCACCCATCTTTAAAAGGTGTCTTAGAACAAGCAAGCACTCTGTCTTATCCAGAAACCTGGATGCTTACATGTATGTGTTTCTTTTGCTGTTACTGACATGCAGCATCTAAGTCATGGGGAGGGTTCCTAAACTTTTTTCCAAGCACTGCGTGCTGAAGAGGACATGCCACAGCAGTCTAATATGGTTCGACTCATTCACACAGTTGAAAACACAACTATGTTTTAACAATTTATTGTGTCAGCTTCCTAAAGGTTGGAGGACAACAAATAAAATTTGCTCTTGATTAAAAAAAACAAAACAAAAATCCGTAACACAACAACAAACTGTCTGTACACAAACTTCAGACAGAAGTTGAATTCAAACAGAAATGGTTCTTGTTCAATTATCTCATTAGATAAACTTGGTATTTGGTCTTAAGTCTCTTTAAATTCGGGCAGGGCCAGCTACCACAACTGTATCCAAGATATTCTAGAATAAGTAATAAATTTACCCCACATGCAAGGAGCAGGTTTGCAGCACCTTCACACTGCACCTATCTGAAATGCACCACAGTGACACAACCCAAAAGCAGCCAGCCCAAATGTGTGCCCCCAAGCCAATCAAACCCTGAGGCTTCCTGACATGGCATACGTGGCCTTGGAACAGGGTAGGGATTTGCAGACACATGGAAGTCCAGCTAGAGGTAGCTTTAAGCAGGCTAACATGCCACCAAGAATCCCAGATAAGTACAGAAAATCCTGAAAGGCCACTTCATGTCTCCTAACTTGGCAGTGACACTCCCAGAGGAAGGTGGGCATAGGACAGCCCTCAGCATCAAGAATTACATCCTATTCAATCTAGGCCAGCAACCAGGTAACATTGTGGCCTCCTTTTGATTTCTAATAAATTTCCTTTTACCTCACTCCTAGTATTAAAGCTGCTTCTCGTTTAGTCATTTTGGGTTCAAATCCACCTCTGTAATAACCACTGAAGTCCTGAAAGAGAAAATATGTTAGTTTAAAACACACTAATTCTTAAGTTAATCTGTTAAAACAGCCCATTATTACTTTAGTAGCTGCTGAGCTTTTCATCTGTAAGAATACTGCAAAGCTTCTTTTGAGCTTGTAATAAATACAGCTGAAGTAGAGGAGTATTATTTATATGAGTGCTTACTCCCCAAAACAAAATCTCCATTAGTCAACCTCCACCAGAACTGCTGAGATTAATTCTACTATTACTGACAAAATTAGGTTTAGCATTAGAAAACACACCAATGCTAGAGACAATAGCCCGTGGCTATTTCACCAAGTAAACTTTTAAATAGAAAGATGCTTCTGGTAAAACAAAAAAACTTACAGGTTTTGGTAGGTTCTGAAGTGCTTGTTTTACTTGTGGCTCCATTTGTTTCATAGCTTTTAGTGCATAGCGACCTTAAAGAAATCAGTGTTGAACATGGCTAAGTGTAACGCTTCATAAAGTTTTAGCTATTCAGGCAACTGGTAACTTGTGGATTAGAACAGGAATGAATTTTTGGGGATATAAAAAATATTTACTTTGATTTTCTGTTTAATCACAGCCATGTTTCTCAATACAGGCTCTCCCAAAAGAGTATCTTGTATCAGCTACTGAACTACCTTAAAATTCATCTGTACTGAAGCAGGCAATGGTTAAGTACAACCGAGTGTTCAGTATTCTCCCATCATCTACAAACCTGCAAATCCAGCTGCTGCTATGGTCAGGCCAACCGCCACCATTGTACTGGCCTGCACAGGGAACACACAAAGCACCTGTTTACTAAAGGAAAAGACAAAAAGCCCACCTAGCAATCTCTACAGCAGGTTAGCATATACATTTATCCGGCAAGACTAGGGGAAACTGGTCATTATACTATTTACTCCAGCTAAGCTGCTGTAGGTGAGTGTAGGGGCACGAAGACATTCGGCGGAGCTGCTGCCGGCAGCGGGGTTGGCGCTCAAGCGCTCCCGGGAGCAGTGGGAAGACCCCAGCTGCGGGAACGAGAGAATCCCAGCCTGGCAGCACCGTCTTGCTCGGCGGCCCCACTTTAACCCCAGAGTACGGGGGCCGAGGCAGAAGCCCAGGGCTCCCCCGCGACCTGTGCGGGTCAGCGTCCTCCCGGGCCCCCCGATACTACGGCCGGGCCGAGCCAAGGACGAACCGAGCTCCTCGGCCAGGGGAAGGGCCTAGGAGCTGCCGGCCCACACAGAAGCAGCACCCTGTTCCTACAGCGAGCCCCGCCGGACCCGGGCCTGCCCGCACTCACCATAGCCGCCCCAACCCCGGCCCCGCACACTGGCGACCGCCGGGAAGAGCTCACGGAGGGCCCCGCTCGCCGTACGGCACCCGGGCAAGCCGCAAAGCCGCCTCCAGCTGTCGTAAAGCGGCGAGGGGCGGGGAGGGAGCAGCGGACACCGCCCCAGGGCACGCGGCCGGGGCCGGGCCGGGGTGTGAGAGAGGCGGGGGCAGGGCGGGGTGAGGGGCCGGGCCGCGAGGGGTGCTGGAGCCTGTGGGGCTGCGGGGCGCCGGCGGGCAGCAGCTCTGGGGCAGACAGTACAGTACAGGGACCTTTCCTTGTGGGGAGAGAGCGTTCACATCTCTGGCCGGGGCAAAGCTGGAAACATGCGGTGCTGTGCGGCAGGGCGGGGTCCGGCTTGGAGATGGCGCCGGCGGATGTCATGCAGAGACTCATCTTGTGGTAGCGGTCTGCCGTTGAGCTTGGGCCGTAAATGCTGCGAGGGGGACAGAGGAGAGTGTTACAGCGTTATGAAAATGATAGTACAGTCCTTCCTTTACATCCTCTTGATGCAAATGAGCGATTTGTTTCCTGATCTAGAGCCTCTTCACACAGGAGGCTTGTTTGTTAGGAAAAGTAGGTATTTTGCCATTTTTTCTTTTATTATTGTTCTCTCTCTGTTCACCCAATTTTTCCATGAGTTGTACTCTTGCTGCCTGCTCTCCATACCTGGTACATTCGTGACCACCAGGCTCGGAGCCGCTGAACATTCCGGCGTGGATGGCTGGAGCTGTGGTGCTGTTGGCGCAGGGCGCAGCTGTCAGGCAGCCTGCAGACACATCCTGCCAGGCGTGGGTTCCAGACGGACAAGCTCAGTTACTTCGTTCCTGAAGATTACTACAAAGCGAGGGAGAATTACAGACCTGGCACTTGCATTGGAGTGGTTTTGATAGCACAATGTCATCTGTTAATCATACAGTGTCATATGTGACACAAAGATGAGTGTCCTTCTGTCTGTCTGTAGTTAGAAGTCACAGTTCTGGAAACGGAGTAATGTGGCAGTGAGACCTTGCCAGCTTTTAGCCTGAGGTCACAGCTCAAAGCTCTGCGTGCTAGTGTCTGGCTGATACCTAGTCTGCGGGAGTGAAAAGCTTTAGTGTCATCCTCTGTGCTTGTAGAACATGTCTCTGTCCTCATGGACAGCCAAGTGATCGAAGGCAGCTACCTTGTGGTTGCTTTGAGGCCTCAGACTCACAAGCCCTCACATAAGTAGTTCAGTATGAGGGCTAATTCTTGGCTAAGAAGTTTGTAATTTTGCTGGCTTTTGCAGTGTAAGGTAGAATTTTTCTTTGCTGCTGCACAGTTTTTGTGAGTACTGAGTTCACTTTGAATATGTCATAATTTCAGTTTGAGCTTGAATTGGTTTGGTTTGGGTTTGTTTTTTTTTTCACTAAAATTTCAAGTGCCCAATTTAAGGTTATATTTGGAGGTAGTTTTCTGTCTCTTTCTTTCCCTGTCATCCAAATAACACTACAAGAAAATAATCTGCTGCCTTTTAAAACAGGTAGAACATTTTGGTTAAGGCATTTGTACTGTTGTACAGTGCAGATGGAAATAAAAGGAAACTTTCATATTTGATGAATCAAACCCAATCATTGCAGAGCACAAGGCTGTGACAGCCTATAAGACAATTTCAAACATAGGGGAGCTAGCTAGTGGAAAATACCTAGGTATTTGTTTTGGGGGGGAGGGGGTGAGAAAAATGTAGATGTGTATAGGTTTGGTAGCTACTTAGATTTTCTTCATATGTAGAAGAGAATTTGGTTTTGATATGGTTTCCCTTTTGTCCCTTTTCTATCAAAAAAGGGGGTTAGAGCTGTGCATTAAAGGGGGGCAATGACTGTATGTGAGCTGATGTTTACTTTTTCATATCATCTAAACCAGTAGAGACAGGGACTTCTTCCCTGTAATTAATTACATGAGGTTTGATTTTTCCATCTTGACAGAGCCTTTTATTAGATCCAGATCTTGGTGGCTTTCAGGAGAAAACTTATCTGCAAGGGGAATTTATTTTCTTTCTTTATTGGCTTTCCTGAGTTCCCATTTAGAAGAACCAGTAGCTCTACTGGCAGAGGGGATTTTGCAGATTTATACTTAGTGGTTCTTTCTGTTGTGGGATTTCTCATTTTTTAGAGAAAAAGGACAGAGCTTATGAGATGTGCCAACTTCCACATGGGTTTGGAACTTGTTAATAAGGTATCTAACTCTTCTTCTCTGACAACCCTTTAAAGAAAAGCCATGTCGTGGGTTCAGCAGTAGCAGTCATTTTTCTCCTTCTTAGTAGTTGGTGCAGCACTGTGTTTTTCACTTGTGGCCTGAGA
>JANRGW010019656.1:12680-27658 GCA_024733675.1 Psilopsiagon aymara | reverse complement strand
GGGTCAGGTGTCCTGTCTCTGCTTCCTCCCGGCTCCCCCTCCTCCCTGGCAGAGCATGAGGCTCAGAAGGTCCTTGGTCAGAGCAAACATTACTGAGCAACAACTAAAACCATCGGTGTTATCAGCGCTGTTCCCATGCTGAAAGTCAAAACACAGCACTGCACCAGCTACCGAGAAGGAGAAAAATGACTGCTACTGCTGAACGCAGGACACCATTGTAGTACTTACAGTTTCACTTTCAGCTCTAAGTGATGTAAATCACTGCCAGTTGAAATGAGTTGTACTTCTACCTCAGTGGGTGATCAGTCCAGAGGAGCAGACTAGGCAGGTCTCCTCGCATTGCGTGCAGTGTAAACATCAGGCTGCAAGCACATTGCTATTGGGCCTGTAGCACTGTTTGGTTTTTGACACATAGAATTGGAAATTGCCTATCAAGCTGAGGTTTCTACTCATAATAACCAGCTATGGGGTATACTGCACCATATCCATGTCAGAATGCACCATATCCATGGGTTATGGAGAAGTGGCATCTTGTTATGAAGAACACTGTAGAGTAGCATAGGGGTGTTGGAAGTAACACAACTAGAGCAAATCATGCTTCCATTAGATCTTGTATGAAAAGTTTTGCGTGCAGGTTTGATTGTGTTTCAGTGTGATATTACCCATCAAATCTGGCTGCTCAGAGTAATGCCTACCTAACAGTCTCTGTCAGAAAGAAAAAGAGTAAAATCATCTGATAAAAATCTCATTTGCATTTTTTACTTTTAAATGGGTAAGTTTCTTTCTTACCATGCACCCAGATTGGTACATTAATCCTATGAGGGAAAATGCATATTGCTTCTACCAATGGTGAGCACTGGTAGCTTTTGCAGTGTGTGACTGCTGCACCAAAGTATGCACTATCCAAACAGATAGTCACATCTGTGATTTAGTTTTGCGCATCCACACTTGACATGGTATAGAACACACTGGAAAAAAAAGAAACTAAGTATATAAATATCTCTTCCTCTTCCCTGATGTTTTGCTTCTGTTTCCTTATACAAAGTTTTGAATCCTTAGTCTCTACTTCTTGGTAAGCAAAGATGCCACAGAAAGAACAATTCAGTTGAATTACAACAATCCCCCTGGAATTTCGTTCATAAAATGGACAATCTTATGGTTTTTTTCAAATAGAATCTAAGTGCACTGGCTACCTCTCTTCCCTTCCACATAAAAACGAATGTAAGAACAGGAACAATCTCTGCATATAAAACCATTTATTTGATAAGAGACTCATAAAGTTGCACACTAGTTCATTTGAAATTCCTTTGAGTATCATTATATAGGAATGTTCCACTCAGCTGAATCAGAGCTCTGTTCTCCCTGCTTTCTGAAATGGCTCACATATGTGCACACTGCTAGATAGGAATTTTATGTATCAGAGGTCAAATACACATGAAAACAAAATTGGAACATGTGGGACACATTCAATCCTGACAGCACCCTACTTTCCATAGCATTAAAACAGAAGCACATAATGTCAGTATATAATAAAAATTTGATTTAAAAGCAGGGTTGCCTACTGGGGAGTGGATTATAAGCATTCAAGAGCAATAGCCCAGCACTAGAAATAAAGCAAGCTTCATTCTCAGTAACTGGATAGCAGGATTATTAAAACCCTTAGCGTAATCCCTAGTGCATTGACATTTGGGCTGGATCCAGTTGTAATATAAACAACTTTTTGCAGCTTGTGCCCTGTCTATTTGAACTAAAATGTGGAAAGTAGAGATGCAATGTCTTTTTTTTAATATATATTTTCTTACAAATTTCATTACATCCACTATTTCTCACTAAAGAGAGTACTGCAGTCTTGGTTGCATGTTTCAGCATCAACTACACATGCTTCACAAATGAAGTGTGTATATCTGGAAGCCAATATTTTTTTTTCAGGCGACCATTAGCTTATTTAATGAAATTTATTGAACAAATAGTACAGAATAGACATTGGAATCCCACATTTTATACTGTCTGACTCAGCTTCTTATTTCTTGTTTCAGTGGTGTTTTTCTAGTTCACCATTTTGCTGATGGTGAAAAGCTGGTCTACGAGCACAATAAAGAAAATAAATTAGACCTCATCAAAGAGCAGTACTAATCCATCTTGAAATGAATTCCCTGAAGGACAGTTTAGTGTCACACCTTAGAGAAAAGAATTGCTCCACTTCACAACTCATAAAGCAAACTGAGAGCCTTTTTCTCTAGGCCAAGAAATACGGAAACTTTGAGGATTACTGTAAAGCTCTACAAAAGAGCTTTTCATTGAGACATCTGGTATTAACTAAGCATGTGAGGCTAAAACTCTATCCTTCACCTGCAACAACCCCAAGTAAGAATGTGTTACACATGGGAGGAAGAGGCAGATGACTTCAAGTCACCCTTACATTCTTTCTGGTCAGGGCTGGTCTAAGAGGGAGATTGTAGGCATATTGGATACTGGACCATAAGGAATCATTTACTTGGTTGGTAACCTCCCATTCAGCTTCCAACAGCAGCTTACAGGCTGTTTCACAGGCCACAGTAACCCAGAATCTCCTAAAAAACCCCTTGTACTGCAAAATCTTATCTGAGTATCTACCTCTTAGGTCTGCCACCTCTGGCAGGTTTAGAGGGTGGCTTAGGCAGGGAGAGCTTTCGTGCAGCTTCTACTCATGAAGAGTTCTCCTACAAACAGCTTAAGGTTGCGTTACAGTTTGAGGGAACATTGAGGACCAATAATTATTCCTTTGATAAGTGATGGTACTAAGTAGGAAGATGACTACGTTTGCCTAGATTCTCCGTATTTCTTAGTAATGTGACAATCTCAAGGTAATGGTAAAAAAATCCACTGCAGGAGGAAATGAGAAATCAGCCATGTTTTAATGAGAAACAGGGCAAGGATATCTACCATTCATCCCACTGCAGAGAGACCTTTCTCAGTACCATGTACCAGACTTAAGTGCTACAATCTTTAAGTACTTAAGATTGTACTCTTGAAGTGCTTATAGCTGGAATTTGGGAGTGGGGGTGGGAGGGGAAAGGCAGAAAGTTCAAGGGCATTGCTAATATCTTTTCTCTTTATATCAGCAGGGAAGGTCATTGGAAGAAAAAGAATACCATAAAAGAGAGTAGTTCTCTCTTTAATTACATTTTCCAAACCAGACTAGACAAAACCAACAAACTCTGCTTTCTAATCAAGTCTGAGGAAGAAATTTCCTCCCAACTGAAAGTGGCAATCAGGTAAACCCAATTGGTTTGACACACCAATTTAAAGCTAAGACTATCCATGTACTGTGCCTATGTCCTGATTCAAATTGGCCAGTCACCAGTGATTTGGATGAAAGAGAAACTGAATATAAATTTAAAAGTCAAATGTTACCTCAAGAAGGAAAGCATTATAATCTCAGTCTAAGCCTTAGCCTTCAGATTCAGAGTTCCCACCTCTCCAAATCCATCAAACCTGAGCATAGTTTGGGTCGTACTATATTCATATAAATAGGAGGTGTCATGAGCATAACATAATGTATATGAAAAACACAAATTTGAGAGATGTCTTCCTAAAGACTGAGCCTTGGTCATTTTACTTAAAACAGTCATTACTATGACTGCACACATTCCTCCTGGAAAGTAAAGGAAGCCACTGAAAGATTCTGTAATTTGTTTCCTTCCTTTTTAATCAGTTTGATATGTGGTTTCTTTTCACCTCCCACAACTGTAGTGTGTGATGCGTGTGATTCATACTTGCACCTCTCTCCTAGTTAGAATGCTCTCCCTGCAGGCTCAGCTTTTCTGAGTGGAAAATTAAGTACAATGAAGAGGTTTTATAATGAATTTCTTATTTTGTCAAGAAAAGCAGTTTCTTCTTGGTTCTGTTGTTAATACAGTTATTAAATGATCAATAGCTTATCAGAACACTTCTTTCTTTTACACTTGCCTGCACAGGCATAGTTTAAGAGACACTTGCTAAACATGATTCAGAATTTTCTGCATCTATAACTTGCTCATTATAGATTTTTCTTTTCAAACTGAGTTCTCTAGTGATTATGTGCTGAATGTGTGCCTATTCCCTCATTTGTACAATCATGGACTGAGGAAAACAAAACTGCCCTTTATGTCCCTGTGCCCTCCCCCTACTGGGAATGTCCCCTGACCCCTATGTCCTTCACTGGACTTGTGTGCAACAGGCAGTGCCAGGCTCAGTGTTACCCCCATTTCTCCTGGCCAGCCAGCTGCTGCCTTCTGTCTGCCTGCTGGTTAAGGGGTGAGTCCTCTTTGGGGTGAGTGCTCTTTGGTTTTGTTTTTCCCCACTAAAAGCATCAATTGAATCTCTCTCCTTTACCCAGCCTCCAGTTATCACCAAAACTGTCAAAAATTAACATGCCCAAGGCCTCTAAATTTCTGATTAATTTGGCTAAAATCAACTGATGAGTTCAAATTAAACCAGGAGAAAAAGAACACCAACACAGACAAGCAGAAACACAAGGCAGAGTATCATTTAAGTTTCATTTCCTCAAGAAGCCAAGCCAAACATATATGCATTAAGGCTTTATAAAAAAATAAACAAAAGGTTGTTCTTTTTGTTCTATATCAATGTTATTTAAATTCATTTAGTTTTCATAAACACATTAGTTTGGCAGTTCTGGAAATGAAATGTCTCCAGTTTTAGAACAAGCACAGTATCTGTAAAGGGCATGATTGCTGTTGCGTCCCACTAGTAATCTCCCTGTCCATCCTGGCAAGACCATGCAGAATGTATTGAAAAAATGGCATTTCCAAATGAGTTTGCTTTTTTGTCTTCTGTAGCAGATAAGATTACAAGTTAGTCTTAACTCTGTTGGTGACTTTGACCACATGGACCTCTGCTTGGGAAACAATGTTCTTTACCTAGAGCTTCAATAATGTGGGTGCCTGCATTTTGTGCCTTTTTTTGGTACATCTACCTAAAAAGCAACTGCTTGTGTATAATATTTGTTGTTTTCAACTTAGTACTTTGACTGACTGCTTCGTAAGTGGATGAAAGATGTAACAGATAACAGGTGATAAATCACTAATATTTCTGTGACTATTTTCAGAGGGACCATGGAATGAGAGGCTATCCTGGGCCCCCAGGGCCAAGGGGAATTGGAGTGGTTGGTCCCAAAGTTGGTGTGGTGCATTACTGAAGCTTTCATGCTCTTTTGTGACTCTGGGTGCCAGACTGTGATCTCTCAGATGACCAAATATTTTGATCAATAATTGATTTATATTGGTGCAACTGTAGGAGAAATTAAGTGTAAAAACATGGGCACTGACTGTACTGTTGTACCAACCAGATTAGGAAGGAATATTACCTGGATAAAATTGCTTTCACAGCTAAACTTCATGAGATTACAGCTGGAAGCTGAACAGAACTGTCAGGCTGATAAATCAGTTAAATGATGCATTTTTCTGTTTGCATCTGTTCTTTTTCCAAGGGATTCTTTTGAGGTAGAAAATATGTTAAATGTGAATTTTACGTTTGCAATATTTGCTCAGTGAAATTGAATCCCATCAGTTTCATTAGTAAAACATTTGAATACAAAAGAAGTTAATTCTTTATTTTAATACAAAAAGTTAATTCTGTAAGGAGCCAGCATACAACATCTGGGCAATTTTTATCTCCATCCACTAAAGTGATTTTTAATTCAAGAAAGACATAATGGTAAGAAAATAAATTTAATGCATGCCTGGATTTCATTATAGATGTGTACATCTATTATTTTTACAAAGGCAATGAGGAGATACTGTGTATGTTTCTACACTTTACAATAAAAATAGATGCACTTTTTAAAGTTTTTCCATGATTTCCTCAGCAGAGATTAGCAGATGTCTCCACTGCCATTTTGAATAAACTACTATCTGAATGGAGAAACATTGCTATTACCAACCTGTTACAGAAATGCAGTGAGTGACAGAACATTGATGTTTCCTCAGGATATATGCTTGACTTTCCTTTGCTTCCTGAAAGCTGCAGCAATTTCAGTACCTTGGTAAATCATACAGACACAGTCTGCCTAAAAAAAATTAAGTTTAAAATGAGTGTCAAAATCATACAAATGTGTGACACCATGTGCATGAGGCCTTTGAGAATGAAAAATATTTTCTCTGTAGGAGAACAAGGATTAAGACCTGCTTGTAGCAGCTAGTTCCTGATATAAGCTATTTGGTACATAAATAGCTTATAAGTATATAGATTAACAGTATTTTCACGACGTACTCTTAAAGTTTGTGGCAAATTTTTTGTTTATACATATAAGAATGATGACTTTTCAAACCTCAGTGATATCTAAAAGTTAAATATCTAGAACTATGTATTTCTATTTAATGATAATCCAGTTTTGATATATTTTGCCTAAATATTCAACATATGCAGACTTCAGGTAACTTACATACCACTGAAAGAATGCCATTTACTGTATTGTAGTATGGTGACTATTTAAAGACACTAATCAAAAAAACCAACCTGAACTCTACGTAAACTTTTATGAAGCTTCATCAAGTTTCAAAAGCTTTTTTCAACTAAAAATAAAGAAAAAAACCCCACAAAAGAACAAACATTTGATTTTTATATAATCAAACGCATATGCTTCACTTTGACACTTTGAAATGTTAGATTAGCCCACCTCCAAAGCACAAGGGCTTTACCTGACTTTGACTGTATCCACAGAAATCAGCAGGTGCTTCTTTAGCTTTATCTCTTCCCTTCCTGCTTAAAATTTTCTGAATGACTGCTGATCCCAGAGGCTACGGCACCTAGGAACCTGGCATGTATACATGGTGCTCACAAACTACCTAACACACCTGGCAGATTTACTCACTCCAGGTTTTACTGGTCTGGTCCTTTTGTACCTCTCTTGTATGGAGTGATTGCTTGAAGCTGCTGTATAAACATGGTTCCTGTTGGTTCCTACACAGGAAAAATTGGGGAAAATATCACACTGGGTCATGGGCAAATTTTGTTCTTTAAAAATTTTCAGCTTAATTGTTCTTTTGCTTTCCTGGGAACTGGCCAGGGCTCACAGGGAGAAACTATAAACGAAAGAGGAAACAGAACTGGTGGTTTTGACATGGCTTTACTTTCTGCTTGCAGTGACTTCAAGATGACTTCCTTAGTGTTACCTGCAAGAATTTAGCTCCTGATACTTCTTTTTTTTATCCACTATTACAGGGTATTATGGGATGGAAAGGCTTGCCTGGTCCACCTGGCCCCACTGGTGACAGCATACAAGGAAGCAAGGTAATCCAGGTCAATGTGATACCTGCCTAGTTTCTTCTCAAAACTGTCCTTAAGGAGATTCATTGTCTGGTTTTCTCTTGGCCACTGAGTCAGTGAACTCCTGCAAATACCCATTGCCCATTTAAGTTTCCTGTTCATGGTATGTAATGCTTGCTTTAACTGTTGAGTTCAGCACAGAATCACTTCATACAAACTTTACCAAAAAAGCACTGATTCCTTCTGAATTTCTTTTGTTCAGTACTTGCTCTGATTCCAGCTTCAATGTCTTCTACTTTTATATTCATGTTCAATCATTTCCCATTTTTTATTGCAGAGAGCCTTTCCTTGTTTTACTATGTTTCATAGCATAAAACTGTAATTTACTGTGTTCTTTCTTTTCTGTTTACCGTATAACTCCCTTTAACAGATTCTAATTTATCTTGTCTCAGGACATTCCTAGACAGGGATCTCTACACAATTAAGAGTCATGACTGTCTAGACCTTTGGTTCTGATCTGCTTGTGGTTTTCCTCTGTATCAATTGTTACCAGTAACCATAAAGATATTAAGTATTTTAATTTAAGGGCATAAGGAATGTCTTTTCTCATTTGTTTGCTGAATCTCTGAAAGTTATTTGCTCTATTCTTGTGGAAAATAGAAACATTTCTGCCATCTCTGTATGGCTTTACAGTATAGGAAAACGATTACATGCCTGGCTTCACAGATATTTCTGATGTGCTTCCAGAGTCTAATATATGGGATGTATCTTTGTTAATTCTAAGGATATGTGAGGTTATTTATAAAAGTGCAATTGCCATTTTGAACAGAAAAGTTTCAACAATCAAATGCAGAGAACTCAGTTTCATCATGGAAGTTTTCCAGTGGAAAGAGTCCACTGACAAACACTGTCAGACAAAGGCATATTTGTAATGTAAGGATGGAGAATTTGGGAATGTAGGAAAGTAACATGCTCTTGCAATGGAAGGTCTTTGGGTTTGAAACCACAGCTGTAATGACTGGGTGGATCAAACTCAGCTGATGTTGTGTCTATTGCATTCCACAAGTTGTGTTAGTACAGTCTTGTCATTTAAATTTTCTTCCCTTTAACAATCACTTTTTATAATTATGATTATTTTCATGTAATTCTTAGGAACAACTTTCTGAACAACTTTGGCAACTGTCTTGCTCCCGTAATACCTGTTTCCTCCATACACTGATGCTTGAGCTTCTCTCTGACCCTTCTGTCTCCTATCTCTTCACAATTACTTCAAGCTTAATTCTTTTTGGCCACTTAATAGCTTAAAGGTATTATACTCTTGCATTTGAAAAATCAATACCACTCCAATTATTTTTTGATATATATACATAAAGCTCAGTCTGCATATGGTAAGACCAGAATGTCAAAAATGAGACAGTTTTCAAGTAACTTTATGGTGACAGCTACATTTACAGGTCTTCTTTTTTTTTATGCTCTGTTTCCTTCCAAAACCACAGTCTAGACATTCTTAGAACTGCACTCAGTTCATAGAATGACATTTTTACATGGAAGTCTGGTTATTGATCAGTAATATATCAGAATATTAGGTTCAGGGATCAAAGGGTCTGCACTTTCATATGCATATCACCTTGGGTTTTATGATAAGACTGATGGTCAAGTTTGAATTTAATTATGTACATGGACTGAACTGTGAAAGCTGCTCTAGTGTGCTTTGGTGGAAGCTGGAGTCTTGATAAATTCGGAAACATTTTTGTATTTCTCTGCCCACTATGAGCAATATAGCTCCTTTAAGCCAATTTGTGAGCAGCTATACAAGTATTAGTAGAAGATGTTTTAGTAAGACATTCAAAGAGTTCTTCATTGAAAAATACAACTAACCTTGAACTTGCATCTCCTGAACTGGGTTAGTTACAGATGAGGACTGCTCCTGGTCTCATTGACATTCTCTGAACTGTTTTTTGTATTTGCACCAGGCACTGCTGTTATGTGAATCAATTATGTTATGTCAGTTATAGTGAAGAATTTATGTAACAGGAAATACAATCACCTCTAGCACTGTTAAAATGTATACAGCAGTTGATCTGGAAAAAAAGCCCAACCAAAAAACAAACTGTGTTATCTTAGTAAATAAAGCAGGAAAATTTCTGGAAGCTAGATGCTGTGAAGAATTTTCTGTGCATATTTTGTAGCACCTGTGGTTTATAATATGTTGTATGCACGCACTGCTAGCATGAAATTGCTTTTCAAGTCTGCATGCGTGCAGCAAGACATATTTAACAATTATTAGAAAACAAATTTGAACTTTGTAACTGGACTTATACTGTCTTTTGAAGTATCAGAAGCAAGTTGTTCTGCTCTCAACGTTATGAAAAGCAGAGGTGCCTTTTTATTTGCTCAAGATAAAAAAACTAAGTCAACCCTGCTGAGATTCTGGGTGTGTATTTCTAGAGAACCTTTATGTTGGAACACATTTTACTACTTGTACACTGGATGACTGACTGACTGAGCTTTAGTAAGGTTACTTTTCTCTTTCATCTGTTTCAGTGAAATGACAATTTCATTTAATTGATCAGGAATAATTCATTATATACTTTTTATAAAGGCTTCATGTGTGCTCTGAATCATACTCAACTGCATATTTATCCAGCTTCAGACCATTTCTGTCTTGAAAATTGTGTGCTTCATTGCATAATATCTGGCTTTCTCAATGATGCACAATGTTACAAAGTAAATAGATACCGGATAGGTTTTACTTCAGTTTTCAGTTAAATTTACTTTCCATTTTCTGTTTAGGGAGAAAAAGGAAATCAAGGTTTTCCTGGAGAAAAAGGATCAATAGGAATTGGCCTTCCTGGACCAAAGGTAAATCCTATGTTTGCGGTAGAGAAATGAAAGGTGAATTTTTCTTCCTTTATTGGTTATTTGGTGTGACAGGTCTTTGAAGATAATAGAAGGCAAAGTCATTGCAAGGTAAGTGCCCACTACTTACTGTCATCTTTCAAGTCTGTAAAAATCCTAACTGTCATTAAAGGACGAGACTCTGAAGTAGGATTTAAGATGAGATCACAGCTGTTAGCAGGAGAATAATACTAGTCAAATTAGGTATTCAGTTGTCTTAGGTATTTTTTAAGTATTACAAAATGTTCTTTTATTTGTCAGGCTTTGACAAAAGAAGCTTTTTTTCTTTACTAATGTCTTTTAAGGGCTTTATTTTATTTGACTAATTTCTTTTTACAAAGATTGAAGCCCAAGCTTGAATTTTTTCCTACTGAAGAACTTCCTGGTTGACATAACAATTGTAAGAATTTTCCACACACACCTACTCCCATCTATCAAATTTTGCACAAAGAGAATTTAAATACTTTGTCTCTTTGTTAGTGATTTTCAGATGTGCAGCTTCTGATGGGAGCAGCCTAGCCGAAGGAAACCAAGGCTCATGTGGATGTGCAGACTAACTATGTACATACAAAAGTGGGAACAATATGCCCAGGTGGAATGAGCATTGATGTAATTGCATGATGCGGTACATCACCTTCAATTCACAGCAGCTCCCTGGGCCAGCTGGGCAGCTACTCTGCAACAATTGCAACATAGCTGAAATATTGACTATACTGTGAAAGCTCTGTCTGGAAAGCCTGAGAATAAAAAACCCATGGCAGTCTTCATGGGCAAGCAGAAATGATCAGGCTCCCTAACTTTAAGAAGATACCCAGATAAGAGTTTTAAACAGTCCTCTCTGTAGTCACCTAAGATAGGCAGTACCCATGGAGAGCCCCACCCATTTACTGCCTACACTATCAACGTTCATGGTACTATGGTCTACAATAAGCTTACATTATCTAGCACTTTCTCAGACTTCTGTACTATTCAAGCTTGGAGCTTTGATGCAACAGCAAATATCAAGCTCTTTCACACAGATTCAAATATTGCCTTCTAATTCTGTCTTCTCTCGGATGCCAAATGCTACAAAATGTAATAATAGCTGAAATATTTTCACTGTTCTTCATATTCATCTCATATCTTGACTAATCTTTGTGACCCAATATAAACCTCTCCAAATACTCAAAATTCTTCTGTTTTCTATTAATATAGCAGACTTGTCATACATGAAAAAGAATGGTTTTGTTCAGCAGGAATTTCATATAAGTGCCAAATATCAAACAGGTCAGGGTTTAGTATA
The DNA here is from genome assembly GCA_024733675.1 of Psilopsiagon aymara. Classification (NCBI taxonomy): domain Eukaryota; kingdom Metazoa; phylum Chordata; class Aves; order Psittaciformes; family Psittacidae; genus Psilopsiagon; species Psilopsiagon aymara. The sequence goes on along the minus strand of JANRGW010019656.1, from coordinate 16,233 downwards.
TTTATGTGTAAGACAGTAGCAGTACCACCGTAGTCAGTAGATCATATTTGTCCTCCCTTAGGCTGACTTTAACTTTGATGACGTTAGATTCAATTCATGAACAGGTAATGGAAAGTAATATCCTTTGCTGGATTTTGCAATTTTGTGAAATAGCACAGGAACTGTCTTCCAAGAGTTTACTTAGTTGAGATGGTTATCTTAATGCTGTGGAGAAGCTACGTACAACTTTCAGGTTCAGACCAGTTTCAGTGAGAAAGGAATCAGACTGAGAGGGTCAAAAGGGTTCCTTAAAATTGATAGCAATATAAGGTGGTCAGTAACTTCCAGAGATGAGTAAAAAACTGTCTTGCAGAATCTTCTTGAAGAAATGTCTGATTTACAACCTGAATCCTTTGATAGTGTGTTTCATAACTGCATTATGTGAAGGTCTGGTCACTTGAGGGAAAAAAATGCAGAATTGCTTATAAATGTAAAACTATGTATTTTCCAATGGCTGTAACAGTCCAAGCATGCCCTTTCCCCTGTTCTTGCAAGTTCCCAGTTTTTCATATGGTTTCTATACCCACAAGGCTGGTGTGATTTTCAGTACCTTGGCTGATCTGAGGCAGTTTTGTTTCTCCATATGGCTGAATTAATATAGGTCCAGTATAAAGATTGTTTAGAGTTCAAGAAAATAAAAGAGTAAATTATATATTCTAGACACTTGTGTAAAGATGTCTTAACCACTCAGCCCTCAATGAAGGTAATTTTTCATAACAATTTTTAAAGATGTTTTTACTGCCCATCTTGCCTTCTCTGAGAGCTTGCTTTCAGGTATTCTCTTCATAATGCATACAAGATAAACCAGCCATACACACACAGACAAAAAAAAAAAAAAAAGAAACAGAAAATTTATGTTAAAAACTCATTGAACCAGAAAGCCAATTCTGACTATCAACAAAACCAGAGTTACTGACTGTTTAATACAGTTGTTTTAAATTATGGAGACTATGGAGACAAAGGTGATCCAGGGAGTGAAGATGCCAAAGGAGAGATTGGAGACACAGGACCTTCAGGACCAAAGGTAAAACACTTTTTTGTATTATTTAATTTTACATGGTAGAAGTTAGACAAATTTGGCTTTTGTTAATCACCTTACTCTATGCATTTTCAGGGAATTTGGGGAAGAAAAGGTGAACCAGGTCTTTCGGTGAGTATGTAAAAGAATTAATTTAAAGATAGGAATTTATTTTGGGAAAATACTTAAAGGTTATGTGATGTTACACAAGGTTGTTAATGGGGCATTGCACTGCCTGCATTTTTGTAAATAAATACACAGGAATCAGCATTCTTAAAACTCGAAAACACAGCAAATTAATTAATACTCTTTTTTTTTTTTTTTTTTTTTTGTTTCAGAGAGAAGAAGTTATCAGACTTATCAATGAAATATGTGGTAAGGTTTCCAGTATGGAAAAAAAATAGTTCTAATAAAACACACTGGATTTATTCTGACTGAATGGATTTGTCCTCTGCATGTTTGTGTATAAGGACACCACTGATGTGGAAATGATGCTCAGTATGTTGCCAGAGTTATACTGCTAGTAGTTTGATCAAGCTCTGTTTCTGTTTGTCAGTATCTGTAACTATAAATTAATAAATTAATTTAGTTTTAACTGTAAATCTGATATATGAGTTCAGTTAATTGTTATGATGGTGGTCTCTTATGAAGTGTCTGAAATTGTTATTTTCTAGGTTGTGGGATCAGTTGTAGAGTAACACCACTGGAACTAGTATTTGTTATTGACAGTTCCAAAAGCGTTGGACCAGAAAACTTCAATATAAAAACTTTCATGAAAACAGTCATCGACAAGGTATTATCCAACCACTTTACAACCTGCATCGGCATCATCAACTTCAGCCATAAAGTCGAGCTGGTGTCTTCTCTAAAGCAATACGCATCCAAGGAATCCCTGAAATTAGCTGTTGATAACATGCCCTACTTCGGAAAAGCCACATACACAGCTTCTGCTATCCAAGAAACCATTCAGTTATTTCAGGCAGCACACCCAGCAATAAGGAAAGTAGCTATTGTCATAACAGATGGGCAAGAGGACAATCGTGAAGACATACAACTAGGCAGTGTAGTAAGAAAGGCACATGCTGCAAATATTGAGATATTTGTCATTGGGATCATTCAAAGGACTAAATCTTATTACGACAATTTTCTGAAAGAAATGCAGCTCATTGCAACAGACCCTGATGATGAACATGTTTACCAGATAGATGACTTCATGACACTTTCAGGTAAAAGAAACCATTTTACTAAGAAGAAACTTGAAATAAGCATCTAAGAGAGTTTGGTCACTCTTATAGCAAGGCAAGGTGGCCTGCTGAATAGCAGTTTATGTTCCTCATTTGGGTGCAGCTCTTTCTTCTGTTTCTCTTCTCCGGCCAAATGAAACCTTTGCCAAATTTTGTACCTCTTGCAGAAACAATAAAAGACAGTGAACAACATTTTTCTGAGCCAAGACTTCTTTGAGGCAGTTGTATTTCATGAGATTATGCACCAGCCTTTCCTTGCTGTCCTTTTGTGCTCAGCCATGGTTTCATGCCATTGCAGATGTCTGCCACCCTCATGCAGCATCTCTGTATCTTTATTTCATATGGCTCTTGTCAGCCTTGGAGTCCCTACATCATCTCCTACAAGCACTGTTTTGGTGTCTTGTTTTTTTATTTTTTGAAAGCCATAGAGAAACCTACACTTTCATCCTGATTCTGGGAGAAAAATGGTGGAGCAACGCACAATGAAATGGGTTCTGATAGTACATTATATACTTCAAACTGTGACTTGAAAAAATCCTGTGGCCACATCTGGAATCAGGAGAAAATCCAGAGGAAACCTATAATGGCCCATGACATAAAAAAAAAGGACATTGATCTAGACTAACCACAGACTAGTCTTATAGCCCTATAAAGTATATTTTTCCTAAGTATAAACTTATTTTGCTATGTTGAGCTTGTGCATGGAGTTAAGGCAGTAACAGTGACAAGAGAGTCCAAGCTACAGTTCTGGTCCAAGCTGGAATTAAATAAGGCTCTGACTCAGGCTCAAGCACTCAACATAAAATTAACCCCAGTCCCTGATTTTTTTTTTTGTGCAAGTAGAATATGTCACCCAGTTTTTGGTTTTCCTTCTTACACGTAAGCACTTGCTTTCACTCTTTTTTTTTTTTTTTAAATCCTTTGCTGTTGAGCCATGACTTCTGCTTTAGGAAAGGGACTTAGTATTTTTATCTGTTTTTTTTTTTAAAGAACAAAAGGGCCTTGAAGACAAATACTTCAGAGTAAATTAGGTTGTTTCTTCCCATTTGCATTTTGATGGTCTTTCACAAGACGCTATCATTAAAGATTTAGGGTTAAAACTTGGTGTTGAATCATTATCTTTTACTGTAAGGGTGGTGAGGCACTGGAATGGATTGCCCAGGGAAGTTGTGAACGCTCCATCCCTGGCAGTGTTCAAGGCCAGGTTGGACAGAGCCTTGGGTGGCATGGTTTAGTGTGAGGTGTCCCTGCC
>JANRGW010019656.1:1299-12517 GCA_024733675.1 Psilopsiagon aymara | reverse complement strand
TGGCATGGTTTAGTGTGAGGTGTCCCTGCCCATGGCAGGGGAGTTGGAACTGGATGATCTTAAGGTCCTTTCCAACCTGAACTATTCTATGATTCGATGATTATGACTTTTCTTGATTATACCCTTAATAAGTTTCATCATTCTGTTAATCTTTTCAGATCTTGAAAATAAACTGATCACAAAAATATGTGAGAATATGTCTGAAGTCTACACCAGAAAAGATAATGGTTCATCTCCTGCTCCAAGTCCAGAATCTGAAATTGCTAGTAAAGATGATAATAACCAGTTACCTACAAGTACTACATCAGAGGCTTATGTGCTCCCTAAGGAAGAAATCAGTTACCCAGTAAGTAAAGAACAGTTATAAAATGTTTTCAAAAGATGTATCTCTTTATTTGAATTCAAATATTCTTTATTTCACTATTCACCAATATTTTAATATGCAAGTAATATGTCAGACCAAAAGACTGGAACAAGACTTTTAAAGTTTAAGTGAACTTACATGGCGAGAACAGAAGCTTACAGGATGAAGAGGATAATACTGCTTCTTAGTTGCAAGAAATGCCAACAGGCCTCATTTTTTTTTTGTAGTGGGTCTCCACTGAGGCAGATACATAGTGTGTAAGGCATTTATTTGTGTGCAAGCTGATTGTTAGTACAAAGCATTCAGGATTCTTTTGCTTTCCCCATTGGGCTGTACTCCTAGGACTCCTCATCTATGTTACTCTTTGTTCTCCAGCTTTAAATGCCTCCTGCCCTGCGTTGGGGTTCTACCCTTCAACACAGTGCTGCTGCACAGATATACAGGGCAGGTTGAGTTTTAATGCAATAGATACTTTCTGCAGTTGTATGTAATCTTTGCTCTCTTAATAAGTCCTTGGTATTTTTCAGTCATTGTGCTAGTATCCGAGTAGGACATCTGTCACCTTTACCGTATATCAGCATTAATTCTCTATGGTGTTCTTACTGCTTTGCCTAAAAATAGCCAATGGTCTGAACCTACCTGCTGTTAATGGTATTTTTTCACTGATTATTTAGCAAAAGCTTCCAACATAATTCTCTCAACTCTTTAACTTAGCATCTGAGCCCGGACAGAGTTTGATGATTTTGACTCCTTTTGCAGCTTAGACCACCACAGACCAGATATACTGAGCTACTGCCAACTGCTCAGGGTCACACTGTGACCACCTCTGCCAACAGAGAATCAAGATTTCCCTCGCTTTATGACATATGTGAAAGCAGACCTCAGAGTTCAGCTGTTAATCCTTTGTTCAATGTAACTGCTGCTGAAGATCACCACCAAACTGTGCTGCAAACACAGGCAGCAACAACCCAAAAGGTAATAAATACTATAGCAAATCTGCACCAAAAAAAAAACGATGGAGAAAACCCCAATACCTCCCCAAGTATAGTTACTAAAATTTATCACCTTTTGTTTTCTGTGTGCTGTCTACAGACATCACACACAGCGAGAGCCAGATTTTCAAACCTTTATGACAGACAACACTTGAGTACCAATTATGTGCCTAGGGATTTAAATAGCAGCATCCTTACGTCAGGACTTAGGCAGTCTCATTTCAAACTGATCCTGTATTTTTTTCAGGCCTGTTCAGGTAACTCAGAAATGGAATTTGGATACAAATTTGAGAGAGGCACATATACTCCCAGGCACTACAGGGAAGGGGAAAAAAGGGGTGCTCTTCTTACTGAAGAAGGCACTTCTTGGATAATATAGCTCCTCTCCAGAATCCAAGCTAACTTTTACCAAAACCCTTGCAGATCCAAGGTGCTTGGAACTCATGAAACCAGGGGATTGTCGGAACTACGTAGTGAAACGGTATTATGACAAGAATGGCAATTCGTGTGGCCAGTTCTGGTACAGAGGTTGCAATGGTTCCAGCAATAGATTTGAAACAGAAACAGAATGTCGAGCAACCTGCATTGATTGATGGATAGGTAAATTGTCTACATGAGGTTATCCTTCAATCACCTCATTTTCAGGCTAAAAAAATTTAGTTTATTTAAATGCGTCTCATACTATACGTACATATCATAAAATCATAGAATACCAGGATCAAAGATCATCTGGTGCATCCTTTCTAGGCAAAATGGGTATGATCTTTTATACCTTTGATCACTTTTGATATGCTTGTCTGAAGCTTTTTATGACTCCAAAGTGCACTTGGTAGTCATGAATTTATACAGGGCCTCAGTGAGGTTTTCTACTTTGTATTCCTTATCTTAGAGTTTCTAACACTGTATTTGATTTTTTTTGACCATTACTGAGATTGGAGGCAATATTTTCATACAGTGCAAACCCAGGACTTCATCTCTATATAGGATGAGCTGAGAAACACATATTATATGTGAATTTATGATAATTTTTCTCCTCGTGTATTATTTCACATTTATCTAAACTTAGTTTTCCTTTTCAATTCTCAGCCTTTGCAGTCAATATCACAAGGTCTTTCTGCAAGTCCTTGCCATCACCCCTTTTCTTTAATAGTTAATAGTAATATGGTATTATCACAAACTTTGTCACCTTACTTCTTACTCCCTTCTCTAGATCACGTATCAACCAGGACAGACCAGAGCATACATCCTCCAGTGACTTCTCTCCACTGACCATTTATCGCCTTTCTTTTGTTTTATTCTTTTCATCACTTAAAAATGAGAAGGCTGAACCCCTCAAACCAGTATCACTTCTCTTTGGGGAGGGACCTCACATTTTGGAAATCCAAGCAGACTATACTAACTGCCTTAGGTTCACATGTTTAGTGAGGCATGGACTTTCAAAGAGGTTGCTTGTCAATCAGTAGTGCATAACTTCCTTTACAAAAGCCCTCATCTATCTCATCCCCAGTAAATTGTATTAAGTACTCTATTTCATCTTTCAGTATAGGAAAATTCTATTGAACTGAAGCATGTGTTTTTCTAAACATTTCAGGAAATTTAACCAATTCCTTATTTCTTCTAGAAGTGACTTCTGGTCAGAGTTTTTAGTTAGAAGTTTGTGTGTATTGAGGAAGAACTGACAGAGAAGAATCCAGAATGATGTGTTAACTTGAATATATTACTACCACGCTCCACTGCTTTCCCCACTATGGCATTCACATTAACTAGAGTCCTCTACAACAAATGTTATCTGTAACACCATAGCATAACTTCCAATGACACATACACAGAGGAATATACCTTTTCCCTCCAAATTTCTATTAATTTGCTACAACTATATATGGCAATGATGAGATTTTATTTTTAGGATTAAAATGTGAAAACTGTTTACATTACCATTTAATGCCAGAGGTCTCTTAGTCTTCTGGAAGAAAAAAATATGTTCCAGTTTTAAAGAAGATGAAGTGGTTTCTGAAATTAGCACTCTTAATACAGCATACAGAGTCATAAATGGACCTTTCCATTCATTAAAGTACCTATTTGGCATGTAAATACCATAGCTATAGGTAATTAGAGGGGGGGGTTCCCCATTAAAAGATATTTGGATTAAATTATAATTTAATTGGGTTAAAATACAATGGTTTTAATTATAAAGGTAAGACTTCCATTCAGAACTGATTAAACCCAGGATTCTTCATGCCCTTTAGGCTAGTCAGTACATTTCCATTTCTCAGGGCCTCTGTGTTTAAAAAAATAACAATAAAAATATTTCACTCTAATATATGCTATTAAAAAGGGAAAAGCACTGAAAGATGTATAGAAATGTTTACTGATATCCTTTCTACTTTTAGCCATAATCCTGTATGAACCTATTGTTAAAACTGAAAATGATGAACACGTGATTAAACCGAAAGTAACACCTTATAAAGAGTCATGCATTGTTCTTTCTTTGCAAACAAAAGAGTGGTATCTACATTGGAAGCATGGACAATTCTTCATCTGTTTTAATGATTCCTTGCATAATTTCCTCCTTTGTGGCTTCCCTCTGCAACCAAACAACAGCATGTACCATGCAAAATGAACTTGTTTGCAGCAGATAGGATGCAAACCTAACTCTACGGAAGGCAGTGCTTGAAGTACTGTTTAAAAGTTTTAAATTGCCTTATTAGGGAGTTTCAACCTAGCAAAGAGAAAACTGACAGCACTTTACACAGAAGTTCAGAGAAAAAGAAGAGGAAGAGGGGTAGACACAATGATGCTTTCAAATTGGCTGGAAACAGCAGATTCAAAACTTAAACCATACTGAAATATACTGTCAACATACTGTCAAACTTGAAAGACATATTGAGAGACTTCTTTTCTAGCCAAAGTCTGAAATCCGGTTTAGAATTCATTTTGGTCAGATGACAAAGGCAATATGAGAAATATTAAAACAAAGAGGCAGTGCAAATGTTTTTAAGAAAAAGATTAGCACAAAATATCACCCTCAAAAGAAGAAAAAAATCATCTGAAGGAAAAAAAATGTCTCCAGCACCCCCCATGCTAAAGGGCCTTCACCCAACAGCAGCCTGGAGTCAGTAGCAGGAAGTGGGACATCCTCACCAGCAGGAGTGATTCATTGCACTGATAGGCAAGCACGTTATTGAAGTTGGAGCCATTGATAGAGACAGATGACAAGAAAGATAGATGCAGGTATATGGATACAGGGACAGAGATACATGTACAGATGAAGGTCAAAAGATCTTTTCATCCAGAAAAGATGAAAAATTTACATGGTTAAATGCTACTGCAGAGTATCCTGTCAACGGCTGTGAAAAATCTCCAAGTGTAACTGGTTCCAAATCCACTTCGTTTCACACCTACCAGGAATATTTCAGGTTTAGCTACTACTGGAAACCCAGTAGGCAGCAAAGCCTACTGGAACTGCAAGTGTAGGAATTTGCAGGATGTTTCAAACCTGTTCTCGTCTTCTGTGCCTGGGCAGTTACTTCAGGGGTGGGACTGGCTTGTGTTCAGCTCCAGATCTCCAGACAAAGAGATACATCTTGTCTAGGAAAGATGTGGGATAATGAGTCTGGGAATAAATGAAAATACGCGAGTTACAGGTTTGCAATTACGTTTTTTATACTGTTTAGTGCAAACCTCCCTGGTAAAGTTGACAACTTTTAGTAAGTACAAATACTGACACCATTTGCTACTTAACAATGCTAGAAAAAAAAAATCAACAGTTACTTTAAAAATGTTACAACATCCTGAAATAAGCATGCTTTTCTATTCAGGGCTTTCAGTGAATCCTTAGACTGAGAACTCTGTATATGTGCTGTCCTATATAATAAACCATTAAAAAATCACATAAATTCCTGCTGAAAGGACAACTCTTTTCTAAATCTGTACCAGCATGAACTGGCAGCAGCGGCTCCTGCGTCTCCTTAAACAGCGCTGCATCCTCAAGGGTGTCATGGGTCACTAAACCAGGAGAGGGCACCTCTTGTCAATGTCCACAGCTTTGTTCTAGAGTTGCGTAAAATCATCAAACATCACTAGTAACTGAAAGCTTTACAGTTGCTACAAGCAAAAACAAACAAACCAACCCATTATTCCCATCACAGGCACATTTTAAAAGCAATAATAATGAAATCCTTAAGCCCTCTCTTAGACTGGGCCATATGCTATAAACCATAAGAGCTAAAAATGGTTGAGAATTACATCTGGAACAGTTGACCCTGGGACACAAATAAAACCCTTTCTTATTGCAAAATAACAGTAGATGAGAGTTCTGAAAAGAATAAATCTGGAAGCCACAAGGCTCAACAAGTGAGTAAATCCCCCAAAAGTTTTGGAGTAGCTTTAAAATTGTTGCAAACTCAGCTAATCCTGGTACTACTGGGAGTGTTTGGACTGATGCTACTCTCTCATCAGCCTAAAGCTTTCAGGACACTTAAAAAACACTGCCAGAGCAGTACATAAATGACCAATAACTCAAACTAGCCCTCAGGCCCCAGGATGTGCCCAGTACATTCCCTTCAGTGGTGCGGCTGGGGAAGAAGGGCTGCAGGGAACAGACAGTCAGCACATGGAAGCATTGCCTGGGAGAAGGATTTGGGGGATTTTGTGGTCTGCTTGCTGGTTGATGGCCCAGGGGTGCCCCAGGCTCACTGTGCGCACAGGCACGGGTGTGGGCAGGGAAAGGAGCCTGGGGACAGTTATTAGTGACTTTTCCATAGAAAGGAAAGAGCTAGTAATTCTTCTGAATTGCCAGCATGACATAATTGGCAATTTCAGCTATGTCTGATTTCATTCAGGGCAACTCCCTAGTGCGCTGTATTTTCTCAAGGGATAGCTTCTATCAGTCATAACTACACTGTCAATTAATAGGTAAAATATACTCCTGCTGACCACAAAAGCTGTACTTTCCAATTAATTCAAGCATAGTAAGATTCACATATAAAATCCAGGTCTGAACCTTAGTATTTCTACTGCAATGACCCTTAGAGAGCTGCGACTGGGTCTCCATCAGGCTGCATGCCCCATAACTGTGCAGGTCATAAGTTACTTGAGGCATAGACCGCCAAAATACACAAGTGGCTGTAATAAGCAGGAAGTGTACTCACAGGGGCGGTTCTGTTCTCTGCCTGAAGGGAATGTCATGTTTGCAAAAAGAAATCTTCGATTTTTGTTCTGAGTGAGCCATATAATGTAGTCAGCCAAAAGTCATGGTACTGTCTGAACATCCTAGAGAATAGGCGTGAACTTACATGAGTGAAAAAACGTCCTTTGAGCAGGATCCTTGAGAACTGAATTGTCAAGTGCCAGGCTTTTTTGAAATCTTTTGACACGCTCAGTGATGTGTGAGATTTGTTACAATTCATAAGCTGCCTAAACTTTCCTTTTTGAGAGGAGAAAATCACCCAGCAAAAGTTCCCTCAAATAAGATAAAGTCCACATCACTAATTTAGATTAACAAGGAATAAGGATGTTGTACTTGTTCTGAAGTTGAGCATTACAGAACCTGTCATGTCAGCGAGAAGAAATACCAGCATCTTACATAGTGCAGCTGCAGTACAGAGCCCCAACAGCCACAGCTTTATCCTACAGTGCCACCAGGAGGAAAACAACAAAATGCCTTGATAAAACAAACAGCAAGACATCAACAGGTTTCTAAAAATCATATTGAAATAACAACTTGCAAATTCAGCTGAGCAGCAGTAGTTCGTTGAGGACTTTTTAAATCACCCTGATTTATCTCACTAAATCACATTTTCTAATGGCCACAGTAGCTACTTCATGCTCATTGGTCTCTTTGACAAAGACAACTGATGTTTAAACTGAACACTGTGTAAACAGGATGTTCAGCAAGCCAGGTATTGAGCATTTCATGGACAAGTCTACAAAGCATTTTCACTGAAGCAGGAACACAGCAATAAAAAGCACCCTTATGCACTCTACCATAGCATGAAAGCCAGAGCAATGTACCCCATAATCACATCACAAATCAACTTGTAGCACCCCACTTCATCTACAACCATTGCTGAAACAAGAAAATTTACATCTAGCAATAAATACCAAGCCAAAGAGCAGTTTCTGGAAAGCCAAGGATCTAGGAAAGTCAGGGCTCAGCGTAGTAGCAGTGATAGTAAATGACAGTACCTGACCCCAAGCTGTACCTCCACTACAAAGCCAGGCAAAGAACGTGTCATGCTGGAATTGATGTTATTACACAGGAGCAGCTTTTACTCTGAGCTGGATTACTCATCTGGTGAGCTGAGGTTAAGAGCTTCAGAGTTCAGAGATGGTTGGTGTGCAGGAGGTGAAGGAGGCCTGAGACAGGAATACAGATTTTGGTCTCTACTTTTGGACTGTGGCTCAATATGCCAATCATCACAGGTTGAACTACCTTCCTACCACTCCCATCAGCTAAAACTGTAATGGCCCAACACACTCGTACTCTGTAAAGCTTTCTCTGGCTAAAACCCTGAGAACAAGGCTTCATTCTGGGAACATTATTTCACTAAATTCCTTTGTTATTTGGCTTGAGGTCTGGTTTGGGTTTTTTTTTTTCAATTGATATATTTTGCACACAAAGGTACTTTTATATAGCTTACCCTATTTCCTGCAGCCTCCTGTTCCGTAACAGGCGACTGTTCCAGCTTCTGCAAGGGCAGCATCTATTAATCAAACAGCTGCAATGGGAGAGGGCAGCATTAACACTGGATCCAAAAGTTACTTGTGAAATAAAACTCATTCCAACCAAGGTATCAGGATTGGCTCACTGTCAGGTGTATGTTCACCTTTCACGCTCACAATGTGTTAGTGCCACACCTCGGTCTCCATCTAGTCCTGCTCCCAGGCGCTCTGCTTGTCAGCTGGTTACCACAAGGGGCAAGCGTGTGTCTGGACGTTTCCTCCTGTTGGTCTTAGGGTAAAGTTTTTGGATGCTACTGTGTTTCTTTAGCTGCACTCTGTTTAACCAACTCACTTCCTCCTGTAACACGATCAGATGTATCCATGAAACAGCAGTAAAACGCTAAATATCAGCATAATACTGACCATCAAGGAAAAATGCTTCCTGCCTTGTTGCATTTTATGTATTGGCTTTTTAAGAATCACAAGGAATTCTTAAGCACTGGGCTTAAGCTGGGCACAGGTGCTGCAGACAGCACATGACCCCCTTTTATTACTTCCACCTGGGAAAACCTGCTTTGGATTCTGTCCTCAAGTTGCCTATAAGAAGTTTTTATGGTGTTTTTAATAGCAGTTGCATGTTGGTTATTAGAGATGAGAAGCTTTTGTTAACAGAGAAATGAACTGTGCCAATACCAGAGTTTACCTTCCAGCTCAGCATACCAAAGAAATGTGATGTCTGAGCTCAACAGGCACAGCTATTGTACAGGAACAGGGAGAAGGGAACCTTTACACCCACAAAAGCCAGTGTGCATTTATCAGCATAGTGGCAGTTGTACAGTGACTAATAAGACCCAAATGCTACTTTTTTAAAATGATGGTTTTAAAGCAAGATGCATGAGACTTCTCCCACTGGGGCTGGTATGAATTTGTAAACATTCAGATATACATTTGATAAGATAACTTCTGCATTTAAAGACCATGAAGCTTTACCAAAAATGAAAACACGGCCAATGCATTCTGAGAAATATTTACTGGAGTAAGTCTGAACAAGACACGTGAAATTCAACTTTGGAAGCTGGCAAAGATAAAGCCTATAAGGCCCAAGCTAGCTGACAGGGAAATATTTTCAGAGCAGCGTGCTGTTGATTAGACTGACAAATGATATTCTAATCTGGGTAAACAACACCACCTATTCCCTGCTAAAAAAAATGGTAACACTGACAAGCAGGAACAAAGGCTTCATTGTTCATGTTGAAACACTGCCAGCTTCTGAACAGGAAAGTTTGCTTTTTTAAATGGTGTTTGAAAACTGGTTTTAGACACGATTATGCTACCTGTCCTTGGAGCACTAATCATATTTCACCTATGATTTCAACAGAATCTACAGCAGAACATGTGAAACTTGCTGGTTTCATTAGTAGATGTCTGAACCCCTGGTGCTGGTGAAGTACCCCACTGGGGAAAACTGCAGACCCACAGGTGTGATTTTCATATCATTTATGATTAATCCCTGTGGAGTGCTCACCTGGGCTACAGATCTAGGAAGGGTATGGGCTCCAGTTTACAGCCACAGCCTCTACTTGAGATAGAATAGCCAGAGAACAGATACTTGACAATGCTGTTGTACACCCAAATTTAGTAGAACTAGGAGATTGAAGACATACATTTAAAAAAGTACTTAATCCAATTACCGAGGTATTGACTTGTTTTGATTTCCACTAAGTACTCAGGATTCAGCCCTAAGTAAACATTTGTCTTCAATGTTACATTCTCCACTTTCAGGGGCAGGGAGGACAAAGAAGTATTGAACAGCTCAACAGCTGGGTGATTCCTAGTTAAGAGTTCATGTGGGACAGCAAAAGGAGGAAAAGAATCAATCATAGTCCCAGGTTTTAAAGGTGCAGGGTACCAATGCACATGAATTTCTATACCTTTCTGATCAGTTCTTAGGCAAAGGAGGAACAGCTGAGAACTTGACTACCTGTGGCCATGGAGGATCCACAGCTGCTGCGGGACACTGAAAACTCAGAGTGGAACTTGAAAGCAGCATCAGGAAGCTGATCCAATTCTTCAGGTGTCTGAAGTTACTGACAAAGCTCCTTTCCTTAGAGCAGGTTAGAATTTTATCCTAGTAGGAGAAAAAAACAGAAGAGGACAAGGAATTGCTGGAAGCCACATTAGGAACTGAAAGCAGCAAACCAGCTTTCTTGACTTCAAGATGCCAAAGTGATGGGTTCATATGCACCACAAGCTGGGTTTATACAACTGAAGATCAGTGCTGAAAACTTATGTACCTGCTCAAGTAAAGTTCTGGAGTTTAAATGAAAGGAAATAAGCAAGCTGCTCACAACACTGTTTTATATAGCAAATATTCCTGTGAAATTCCCACCTTTATTCAGATCTAAATTTGTAACTATTGCCACTCAGCTTTGCAAAAGACAGTTTGCCTCTTTGCGCAGAAGCAAAAAAATAAGATAGTGGCTGTAACAACACTTAGCAGATGGTTGGAAAATTCACATTCCTTTTAGAAGAACATTACTACAGAGAATTCTCTTTTGTCTAAGGAAGACAACTTCTAAAGAAGTTGTGCTAAAGAAGTATGAATATTTCATACTAGAGTTTGGCTGCTAGAGTTTGGAGCTGGCCCACGCATCCTTCCTCCCAAACTGAGAATTATTTTAAGCACCAACTGATGAAACGTGGTTACAGCTCCTGCTTTGGTAGTGGCTCATTTAGGCTAACTTTAAAGGATGCTGTAAGTTAGTAACTTTACTGGACGCCGTATACCACTTCACATACAGACCCGAAGCGAGCAGCAGCTACGTGGGAGCGAGGAAAGGACTGTCTCGAGAGGGGACGTCTGCAGTGCCTGATCGGGGGGAGGCTCGGCATCCCGGAGCTTCAACTCGGAGCAGCAACACCCACCGAGGGAGCCTCAAGCTCTCGACAGGGGTCGGCAGCAATGCGGACGCGAGGCGCTGATTCACAGGGGCGGCGCCAGGAGGCGGCACCAGCCCTGACCGGGTAAAAACTGCCCCAGGGAGCGGCGAACAGGGCGGGCTCGAGGCGGATCTCGCGGGCAGGCGAGCGTGATGGTGATGGTGATGGTGATGGTGATGGTGATGGTGATGGTGATGGTGATGGTGATGGTGATGGTGATTGGTGATGGTGATGGTGATTGGTGATGGTGATGGTGATT
>JANRGW010019655.1:1353-18515 GCA_024733675.1 Psilopsiagon aymara | reverse complement strand
ATGAGGAAGAAATTCTTTACTGTAAGGGTGGTGAGGCACTGGAATGGGTTGCCCAGGGAAGTTGTGAATGCTGCATCACTGGCAGTGTTCAAGGCCAGGTTGGACAGAGCTTTGGGTAACGTGGTTTAGTGTGAGGTGTCCCTGCCCATGGCAGGGGGGTTGAAACTAGATGATCTTAAGGTCCTTTCCAACTCTAACTATTCTATGATTCTATGATTCTACATGGTCTAGTCTAAGGTGTCCCTGCCCACGGCAGTTCAAGGTGGAGCTAGATGACCTTAAGATCCTTTCCAACCCTAGCTATTCCATGATTCTATGATTCTATAAGTCAAAGCTGTACCAACAGCTAGTGAAATATGCTGACATAGTAAAACCATCTAGACATTGAGAAACTATTTTAAACAACAAACTAGAACTGTTCATTCACAGTTCTCCATAAGGAATCAGGACTGCTCTGCTGCCCTAGACTGTACTTAAACCTACACTGGGAAGACTCCTGCACATCCTATCATCAAGCTCAAGAAAAGAGACTACAGGAGCTCACACAGGGACCACATCATACAGTTATTTCTGTCAGGAATTTAAGCTTTCCTCTTTGACTTGGCCTTAAGGCACAGTGGCAGCACTCACATGGCAAGTTACAAATAAGAGGCAATTCAGGAAGTCACTACTTTTCAGAAACAGCCAAGAGAACTCTCTTAATGCAACAGTATGGGAGAATTCATCAGGCACAATTCACCGGACACTCACATGAATTTTTATGCTTGCTGTGATGGTGAATGTACGCTGTCATCTCATGGGGCATAATCTGAGGAAGAAAGACTCATCTAGCAGTTTGGAATTGAAAGTCTTTATTGGATTTCCTGCTCCACTAAAAGCCCTCCATATGGCTAGGGCAAGCCACCAACATTCACCTCGCCCAGCAAGATCTGTCTCTGTCTCTCTTTCCATCTCCCTCTATTCTCTATGGGGGACTATCTTTAGTACCATGCTCATACAAGACCATCTTAGGTACAATGCTGACACAAGCCTTCTATTTTAATAACTTAAACAGCAAAATCCCCTGCAACTTCTAAATTAAGGAAGTAGCAAGTGCCCTTTTTTAAATTGCTAAGCATGCTATCTAGGTCAATTGAGCTTTGTCATAAATTCTAGGTCAAGATTTTCACATGGTGAGGAAATTTATATGTCTCTTTCCTGTCTTGTTTCTCTAGTCTCTAATAAGGCAGAAATTTATGCTGCAGCCTTAGGATACTGTTAGTCAACAGCAGCAAGGTACAAATGCCTTAAAAAGCAGACTCTTGTGTGTTCATTGAATGACTTGTTTGGTCAGATCCATATGCTGAATATTGCTACCAGCTTTTAAATAGAAGAACTTACTAACAAAGAGACCAAATTTTCTGCTGCTGTACATGAGTAAACTTCAAGGAATTCAATGAATATTCACACCCACAGTGAATCTGATACAAAACACGGCATTTTCTACATGTACAAGTCTGGAGGGAGGCTGAAGAGTAAGATGCCCTGCATTCATACACAGAACTTCTGCTGATGCCATCGGGAAGGTCTGGGATACTATAAATATTTTACACACGGGTATATCCTGTGTCAGTAGAAGCAAATGTTCATTTAATTTAAAGTAAATGCATGTAGTGGGTCACATCCTTAACCTGACTGCTCTGTCTTCTGTACCAGAACCAGGTCATATTCTGATGCTGAAAGAGTGCACAACTTTTTGGATGCTAAAATCTACAGAGAAGCTTGAGGATATTTTAAGATTCTAATTATACAAAAATACTTTTACCTTTTATATATCCCATAAAGATTGTTGCCATGGAATATTAGAAAGGATATAAGGAAGATATTAGCATAGACATTTCCATAGTCCACTTAACATGAAATAAAAAGTCACATTCCTATACTTCTCTGAAAAGAATAATTTTAGGTCAAGCGAGAAATTTAAATATTCAAAAAATGTTTTCCATTAAATAAGATGTATGTAGAATAAACCTGATTGTTGGAAAATCAATTAGATGATATTCTGACTCTCATCAGCTATTACTCTTCTGAAAAATGTAAAAAATCCAGCTATTGCTATGTTTTCTGCTATTTATCACTGTTGAACTTTCTAATAACATATAAAGTGACAGTATATTTCACCTTCTTATGGTAAGGTCAGCTGAGTTAATGTAAGTGCTTTTTGGAAATTATATTTTGCCATTTTGGGGTGCAATTTCTTTGAAAAATATTAACTCATAAGCCACAGTTTGCAAAGAAACACTTAAAAAAAAACCAGGCTTAACCAAACTTCTCTGAACTTCACTGTAGCAAAAGTCAGATCAGATACCTCACAAGTTCTGTTTTGTATCTCAAATGGCCAGTCTTGAGTTGATTTCAAATACACAGTGTACTTCACTGCAGCCCTGCTTCATCCGTGTGAAGAAGATGCCACCAAGTAAAATCTGACTGTCAGTAACCAGCATAGTTCCAAGCAGCAGTTCGCTTCGGTTTATACTTGCACCCACTCTTAATCTTCAAGGATAGAAAACATGCAAAGGATGCAAATACACTGTTTCACTATTAGAAAAGACGTGTTTGAGTCTGATCTCTTGCCTAACCCCTGCCATAAGTTTTGCAATGGAAGCTCCTGCTTTAAGACCAGCAGCTGCTTGAGTAGAGTATTTATCTTTAGAAAAAGTCATGATCTGAGTCATGTCAATCAAGTCAATAGTCTTCTGATAGAGGATGCAAAAATGTAATTCATCTATAATACCAGATATTCACAACTGAAACACAAAGCTTATTTCTACTTGATATGTGTTTGAATTTAACTTCAATTCATTGGATATTGCTATACCTCTCTCTGAAGATTCACTGTTGATAATTCCCTTATGCTTCTGTAGGTATTTCAGAGTATCATAGAGTGACCCTCTAATATTTGTTTTAAAAAAAAAAAAATAATAATTCCTGCACCCATTTTGATATAAAACTGCTTTTGTAATGCTGTGTTCATCAGAAACCAGCCACCTTATCTTCGGTCTTCTTGAGTTGTGAATACTAGAACTAGACACAACATTGTTGTATCAGTGCTCCTCCACCAAACACAGAGGCAATGCAACCTCTCAGTTCCCAGTCATATACCACCATTCACATACTGTGTTTTATCTCCTGTAGCCAAACATTAAAATGAAAACTCATGGCCTCAAAACCCCAACTTCTTTTACCGTTTTCTTTCTTCCCAAGCAGACCACTCAGCCTTTGCCTTATGCAAGTGACATAAGTTTCTTGATGTATGACCTTAAATAGAGTTAAAATAAAAAAGTATTATCTATATTTATAATTCATCATTCCCATCTTTTATGTCACCAATAGTAATTATTAGCACCAAATTCAAAGGTCTCTTTTTAAACTGCTGAGGAAATTATTAATGTTAATGAATTTCCATGGGAACTTGTCATGCAGTGATGATTTCCCATTTCAATTTATATCTAAGCCCTATGACTTAATAAAATCTTCATCTGATTCACATATGACACATTAGTCTTTAATCAGTCTATCTTATTAATAATCACTGTGCCATGTGATCCCACATCAAACAGTTTACACAAGCCTAGTTATATTCCATTAACATTTATTGATTCCACTAACCTTTATTCAGGCTGAAGACAGAAAGTTATAGACAGGTTGAATTACATTTACTAGCAATAAAGAATTTCATGAAGAACCATAGGTGAACATGTAGTTTCCATCCCAGGGAACCCTTAGCCTGCTATGCCTGAGTCCCAGCCGAAGTCCAAGTTTCAGTTCAACATTTTGACATTTGGACTCTGGCTGTCAAGCTGGATTCATTTACTTTTACCAAGCAAGGCATGGCTCCGCCATTCAGTGTCCAATCTACCAGTTTAGTCATTTTCAACCATATTATCAATGTTTTCATATTAACCAATTTTTCAGCTTCCAGTGAGTAGTAGTTAGTATGGCTGAAGAAGCCTAGTGTAGTTTTATACAAAAGGTGTAACAAATAAGTAATATAACTGTATCAAATCTGCTGATGGGAAGGCTCAAATTGGAGATTGTTGCCATGGGTTGAATTTATAGCCAGAGTCTATTGAGTCTTAACAGTGTTTTGTTTCACTCTGCACCAAGTTTTGCTGAATTTATTGATATTTCACCGTAGTGATTTACTCTTCAGGCAGTGCCACTTCATGGAATAATACTTGGATAGTAAAACAATTGCATCCAGTGAGAAGTGTAACAAGAGAAACTTGGGCAAATGCAGATTGCCTGCTTCTCATTTGAGCACCAGAAGATCACACAATTAAGCCTGGAAAACCACACCAGTAAACTTGCCCACTTTTCTATGTACCACAGTATCATTGACCCAAACTGTCTAAGGAGTTCTACTGAAATGAGGGAGGAATCACATTTAGTGGCAGGTTCTACATTGCATATTTGCACATGGCTGTTTTCCCAGCAGATATTGCTTGCCCTGTTTGAAGAATACTCAGCCAGCAATGCCACAGCAGTGCAGGGCCAAACTGTCAGGAAGGTGTGACATTGCATTCCTCAGCATCACAGCAGGAGGTACCATTTGTGCAAGGAATCAAAGAGTAGCAGTTTGTCCTACATGGTTGGCCACTGTCCTTGCTACCTGAGCATACTGGTTACCATCACAGGTTCGTACTTTAAGGGACCATCCTAGCACAGAGTAGGCTTAGGCCTCTAAGAATTGAAAGGTGAATTTTCCCTCTCCCCTTCAAACTTCATGACATGTAAATCAGCCAGACCATGGAGGCTGACCTTGTGTGCATATTTATTCAATCTTCTCCGTATCTTTTATTTCCCAAGCTCCTCCACCCTACCCCTGAGAACTGATTTTGCTAACAGGATTTATTAAGAGATTCAGGTGCCAAAGCTACTCAGCAATTTGGTCATCTTCCTGATGCACTCAAACTCTCAACACCACTAAAAGAAATACACAAAAAAAGGTATGATTTCAACATCTGCTCCCTTAGTCTGAAATAAATAAAATGCAGTAGAGGAAGTCTAATGGGGGAGGAAAACAAAACCAAGATAAGGAACAGAGTAAGTGATGGAGAACTGAACTCCTTTCAGATGAATTACAGACCTTCAGAAAAGAGGGAGATCATAGTCACACAGATATCCCAGAGGAATCAAGCTCCACACCCAGGACTGGAAGCCTCTGTCACTTTGTCGTGGTTTAACTGCAGCCAGCAGCAAAGTACCACACAGCTGCTCGCTCTGCTCTACTACCCCTGGTGGGATGGGGGCGAGAATCAGAAAAAGGTAACAAATATGGGTTAAGAATAGCTTAATAACTGAAATAAAGTAAAATAATAGTAGGAAACTAATAGAAAATAGAAAAGAGTTATAGAACCCAATAAATGCAAGTGATGCACAATACAAGTGCTTAGCACCCACCGATCGAAGCCCATCCCATCCCTCAACAGTGAACAGTGGCTCCTGGCCACCTCCTCCCAGTTTATATACTGGCCATGATGTGCTGTGGTATGGAATACTCCTTTGGCTAGCTCAGGTCAGGCGTCCTGTCTCTGCTTCCCCCCAACTTCCCAAATCCCTCCTCACTGGCAGATCATGGGAAACTAAAATGTTCTTGCTTTAGGGCAAGCACTTCTTAGTATCAACTAAAACACTGGTGCTTCATCAACATATTCTTATACTAAATCTCCAACACAGCACTGTACCAGCTACTAAGAAAAACATTAACCCTACCCCAGTCAAAACCAGAATAACCTACTGATCATGCATGAGTGCAGATATCAGTAGAGATTAAGTATTAAGGAGAAGGAGAATTTTGTGTGATTCTTAAAGTTGAAAAAGCAGATCAATATTTTATGGGGAGAGATCTAGTTTATCAGCCTAGTATATTATGATTTACCCCTAATTTCTCAGTCACAATGCTGCATTAAAAATAATGTGCTATACATACATTAAGAATATGACAATATGCTGAATTCAGGACAGTGCTAGTCAAAATATATGAGTTGCCCGCGTTAATGCTCAGGGCACTGGTGTTCAGACAGTGGCAAGAATTTACTCTGCAAGATCCTTGACAGTTCCTGCAAGGAGGCTGTTGCTGTTACCGGCTTCAGCTGCTTCCACAATCCCTCTCATCATAGTACTCCTGCAGAGCAGACCTGCTATGGGGGAACACGTGCCTGAGCTTTAGCTTCCCTGGCTTATGCATCTGCAATAACTGCAGATGTGTAGCCACAATTAACATCCACATGGGCTCAGTGAGATGGCATTTGAACATGGAAAAGAGCAGCTTGTGGGGAGGAGGTCCAGGATTGATCCTGCCGTGACCTAATTCTGAAATTGCCCCAGCAGAATAACAGTCGACCGTCCAAGGTCCTGAGGTAATGGCTAAATTATGGTTAAAATACCAAACTCCTCCTCTGCAGGTACAAATGAATAGCCTCACGGTGTACTTCTAACAGTTTAGTATCCACAAATTTTACAAGCACAGTTAAGAGTGCTGAAACATGCTGGCCTCTCTCCACCTCTTGAAAAATGGTTACCAAGCACCTGAACATTATTTGGAGTATTAAGGCATGAAGGAAGAAAGAAATGTGGATGAAACTAGGTAAGTTTTGCAGTTGGAAATTAATCCTCCTTTTCAGTGTTCCGGAAGGCTTGACAGCACCCTGTGAGCACACGCCTATTTAAGAGAAAGGCATCATTGAGAATGGAAAAATACATCCAGTCCTCATCACATCTGCCCGTGAGACCTGCCCAGGCTCTCTGAAAATCACCTGTGTCCACTGACTGTCCCGCTATGGCTGATCTTGGCAGCAGACAGTAAAGAGGGAGGAAAAGGGCAGAGCCATTACTCCCGGTGTTAAATACAACCACAGTGCCAGCGTGCTTTGACTGCAGACAGAGCTGCCGCAGGGACTCGTGAGGGACAAGGCACCACTAGAGACATGTCCAGCAAGCCCAGCCAATGCATTAGCTTGCAGGCAGCCCATAAAGTCCCTGTGGGACGGTGTCTCCATGGCTAACAAAACATCCACCCTCTTGTCCCCATCAACGCCTTCCTTCACTGACCCATTCTCTGTCATCGCTCGTGGTGAAACCCCCCTGCAAGCTGTGATGCTACAGAAAGTCAGGGAGATGAATGGGGCAAAGTTTCACTGGGCAGCACAGAGGGTGCTGGCACTAGACAGGGGGTTCACTCTCCTTTTATCATCAAGCCCATGGGAACTGCCCTGGGCTCCTCCATCTTTCTTTGCATCTTGGCAGTCCCCTCTGTGTTGTCAGGCACAAGCAAACCCTACATTAGTCAGAGGAAAAACATTCAGAAGTACTTGTTATGAATTTATTCAGTATAGCTTGTACAATATATGTAACCATATTTTGAAATGCAAGATCAATGGCATCAATCTTTTACATGTAACAGATTCATTTTCACACCAGAGTCATGAAGAAGCATGGTTTCTAAAGGCCAGCATATTTCATTCTGGGAGAGCACTGTACAGCTACCCCCAATTGCATGCCATGCAGACCACAGCAAGCCACATACAGCATGTGATAGGTTGATTAAAGTGAACACCATGGCCCATAAACCAAGCGCCTAAAACTGTAAATATTACCTAAGCTAAACATGTGAAGAAAAGAAATTCAGAGAACAGATCTGACAAGTCCTTGAACAATGTTTCAGCTTCATGGCTTGAAATAATTTTCTCATGTTGGGACTGATATTTGCTCTAAAGTGATTCTTCTGTGAGGGCAAATTCCCTGTAACCTTTCCCACACGCCTGCTCTGCAGCATGTACATGGCTTAAAGAGAAACTTCCATGCTCTGGAAAGCTCACTAGCACACTGCCATTAACTGCAAATTTCCTTCACCTTCCTCATGCTTCTCTTCATTAGCCTCCTCAGAGGTGCTAATTACCTGCCTTAGTTGTCTTCAGACCCCAGGCTGCTTTCTCTTGCAGGCCCATTTTTCTCCCCTCAGCTGAGCTTTCACGGACAACTGCTGGAAGAGCGGATGCATTTCATCCATGGAGGTACATTTACATAGAGAGACAGACCCTTGCTTCTTTGCTCTTACTTCACCAAGTGAGGCACAAGGTGGTTGCATCCCAGAAGTCATATGGCTCTATAAACCTAGTATTGTTCCAGGATGAATTTGCCTTGTGCCCACTGCTGTACTGGGCCAGCCCTGGGTACAGCAAAGCAGGCTCACATCTACAACATATGGCCTGAGATGAAGCAGAAGTGATTTCCCTCCCTACCTACAAGGGACACTTGAGCTCATGCTCCATTGGTGTTTTGAAGCCCATTCCTCTGGCAGCGCACAGCCTAGCCCTTGCACCAGAGCCCACAAGGGATCAATCATGTCATATTCATTTGTCCATTTCTATACACTCTAGGATAACTTCCCACCACAGGGGAGCATGGAAGATACATTACCTCTGCAACCCACACAGCTGTTTTCTTTCGCTTTTACATGAAGTGGCCAAGGTGATGGGGCAATTAGCTCATGCTGAGGACACTGCACTTCAGGCTGAGACAATCTGGCAGTATGGCCTGGATGCTCCAGGGCTTATGGAAATCTTTTGAAATCTTTCTACTCTTCTGAATTTATTCTTCTCATCATAATCAGCCATTTTATCCTCTTCTTATCCCTGCCCCTGCACCTAAAGCAGCTCCTTCCCTCCAACTTCCAAGACTTCCCCTCTCCAAGCTATGTTTTATCAAGGGAGTCTCAGTTTTGGCACATTTTGTTCTGGGCTCAGCTGGCTGACGCCTTCCCATCCCGTGCATTCCTCAGGTCAAAGGTATACCCCAAAATGTACTCACTCCCTCTAACCCAAGGGAAGCAATGGAACTTGTCAGACTTGAGGACAGCAGCTGGATCAGAAAAGACGGCCAAAACTGTAGAGTCCACATGATTAATTTCAGGGAGGTATTTATTGAAATAATGTTAGCTTTAAAAAACAAAAAGTGAGGGGGAAGAGTTCAAAATCTGGGCTGAGGTTCATGGCAGTTGCTATTTTTACCGAAGTAGCTTGCCCATCCCTGGTGGATTTGTGTTATCACAGTCATTCCTATGCTGGCAACTGTCTGTAATGTCAGAAGCACTGAAGTATGATTTCACTACAGCACTGAGTCAGGGGAGAATCTGGATCATGAAGGAGCAAGCTCTGACCAGAACACAGGTAGTTTAAGAACTCACAAATACAGTTTGGGTGAAGTAATCTCTTTTTCTTGAAATGCTCCTTCTCCCCACCTCCAGTATGACGCCCCAAAGCCACCTCTTCTGTGCCTTCAGGCTCCAGCCTTGGGAAGAGGGGGCTGAGGGAAAGCAAAACAGATAGCAGAGAGGGAATGACTTTTACTCTCAGTCTTTGGACTGAAATATTTTCATTTTAATGAGTGAAAGAATGTCATAAAATGCAACCCCTATATATATGAGATTCCTGCTGCAGAGCCTTACCTACTGTAAAGTCTTTTATTTCCTGAGAATATAACAAGCCTTCCATAAATGAATATAGGTTTAAGAAACATGGATGAAAGCAGTACAAGTTAACAGAAAACTTATGGAAAATGTGTGTCTCCTGCAATCAGTTTTCCACGAAGGAGGATCTCCTGAGGCAGCAGAAGCAAAACTGAAAGACTTTGGTATTGCTGGAAATAGGGATTTTATTTCGGCATTAGAGAAATTGGTTTGCACCAAAAGAAACAAAACTTCTATGAAACCTGATGATGATGATGCATAAATTATCTGTGCCCTACAGACCATTTGAAAAACAAAACCTGACTTCTCTTGCTTGATTTCACTTTTTCTGGTACTGCAAACACAAGTGTCAACTTACATGAAGCGGAAAAGGTGTTTAGTGGTCAGGAAACATGTTCTCTCTAGAGCACAGGGAATGCAACTGTCAGGCAGAAATAGCCCACCAAAATGAAAAAAAAAAAAGAAAAACCTGTATGATTTATCATTCTGATTTACAAGCATGACAAGTGTTACCTTTTGTAAAAGGACCACTATTACATCATTGCAGAAACCCAAAACCACCAAAACAAAAAGCAAGGTTTTGCTATCTTGCAACAGCAAAGGTAATTAAAGAGTGGGTTGACAGATGCCTGTGGAAGTCCCTGAGCCATTTGGCTCTAAAAAAGCCTTATATACCAGTTTCTCTTTCTGAAAATCTGTAGGAAGCTGCTGTGCTCACATTAAGTCTGTGTGACCTTCTTACACCGCTCAGTTCCTGTAGAACTGACACTGTTATGTGTCATGACACGAACTAACACTAAAACACAGGCTGCATCCATGGTGCTTTATCACAGAAATGGCAGGCACGGCATACTGCAGCTGCAGCATAGCTGAGGTGCAGCTCCCAACAGTGAGAAGTATTGAGACCAAACCTTTGCACCAGGGCCTCCGCAAGCAGAATACAGCTTAATCTAAAAGGTGGCAGGGATGTCTCTCTAAACTAATGCAAACTGCAAAATTCAGAGAGGCCTACTGTGAGGAGCCAAACAGCTCAAGGACTTCCACAGGCATCTGTCAGAAATACTCAAGACAAGAAGCCTCGGGTCAGAGGGCTGAAGCAGATTAACTCCCTCCTAGCTCTATTTTTCCACCATTTTTCTTCACTAGAACCCAGGGATATTCTTTACCACCACTAAACGGAGTCATGTATGTACTGCAGAGTGGCTACTTTTAAAAAAAGTATTCCAAGAAACCTTGTGTTAACATCTTTAGGATTATGAAACAGTAATATAAAAGACAAATGTATACTTTAAAAGTTATATATGCTGTCAGTGTCTTGGGGTCCTGAAGAATTTTATCATGAAATAATGAAAAATGGACATATATGACGATACAAAAAACAGCTTTGATTTCTTGACAGTTACCATCCACCGTCTAAAAGTATGTAACACAATCATGAACAGAGCAGTAAAACAGATACCATGTGCTGCATGTTTTTTCGTCATTGTTTTTCACAGATTTCTTTTGAACTAACAGCAAATGTAAATTGACCGAGTCATATGTCTCCAACATTCTGCAAAAAGCAAAGCATATTCATAGATGAAGTAGAAATAGACTGGCTGAAGTCTCCTGGAAAAAATTTGGGGGCCATAATGTGAAACTTCATGCCCAGAATGAGCCCAGTCACTTCACTGAGATATATTCCATCTCATGGCTTAGTGTAAACGGTATTAAAGCTGAGTACAAAAGTATGCTGATGTACCAAATAAGTCTTTGTGTCAGTGAGGGATGGAAGAAACTCTTTTTTTAATATAGGTCACATTTGCCTTACATTAACAGTAGTCACTCTTCAAATCCAACTAATATTATTTGGGAACACGTCAGAGCTACAATCACAATACAAACGTTTAGGCTGCATTGGGAATACACTAAACACACAATAAACTATTCCAAGTACAAAAACAATGTGGGCAGTTTTCTGGCTGAATCAAAACTAGCAAGAAAATAAGGAATTGAACAACAATAACAAACAGTAGCAGCAAATCTGGTTTCAAAGCTGCACAGCAAATATGTTAACAGTGTAAAATCATTGGGTCCATCAACCCATCCACTCCTCTCTTAATGTTTTCTTGTCACATAATGGTTAATTCTCACAAAACTACAACAGTCATCTACAAAACTCAGTTACAAAGCCATTCCCACTGAAGCACACAAATACAGCCTGACTTGCAAACAGCAAGGGAGGCTAATAACAGGGTAACAGAGAAGGTACAAAAAACTCTGATCTCTTATGAGCTGCTGAGTCTTTTTATTCAAATTATATTCCATACATATGAGACAGGAAGAACGTAGGTGGTTTCTTTGACCCTGGCTGATCTTAGGACCCAGGTGTTTCTGATAACAGCAGAATCCTTTTGTCCTCATAACATTTCATCTCTCTTGGTTCAATATCTGGTTTCTCACTAAATATTTGCCTTGAAATCTGTCCCAAGGGTGTAGAGTGGTACAATCCCTCAAGACAGCAGCTGTAAGGTAGTGTGTAGAGGGTTAGCTCTATTACAACTCTCCCAAGTCTGCTGTCCTTTGTCCTCCTCAAGAGAAGTCAAAGTGTACTGGTTTCTTGAGAGAATCTCCATTAGCCTTCCTTAATAAATTAGGCCATGGGGAGGCAAATGAAGTTTCTTGCTGCCATGCCAACAGAAATCAGAACAGCAGTGCTCTCTTTGAGGAGAGAGCTTGCTTTTAAGGGAAAAAAAAAAGAAAAATAAAGAATATCTCAAAGACTTTTAAAAGGTGAAGAGAAAGAAAGGATTAAAATCAGACTGCATTGCTATGCTGGCTCTCAAGATGAAGCTACTAATGGTTGTACCATTAGAAGAGAAACGAGAAGAAAAAGGCTGGTTATACTTTACAAAAAAAGGAAATGTAATAAAAGGCACACCCACAAAAGGCTGAAAAACAAAAGGCCTGCAAATCCTCATTTCTTTTGGTGAACGCTTAGTCAAAGATAATCACGGTACTTTGACTGACTCTTCCCTGCACATTGCCTTTGTTATCTCCTCCTGCATTTGGAAAGGTTTTTCTCCTCCCTTTCTCAGCAGCTGTTGCTACAGGCAAAATTAGCATCTTCTTCACCATTTGCAGGAAATTACAGTGCTAGACATCACTCCATTCACAAATTGTGGCTCCACAACGACTACAATGATGTGAAGCCTGAGTAGCCCAACTGGTTTTAATTTACATCAGGTAACTGGATTTGCACTTGTGCCAATGGGAACAGTACCTGGCCCAGAGAGCCAAGCCATAAACAGGTGGGAAGGAGTTTGGAGAGAGTTCATCACCAGGGATATGAGAAATGTGCGCATGAAAACACTTTAGTCAGCAATCAGTCACCTCCAATTTTTATTTTTTTTCCTAACCACAAGGGGTTTATCCAAGAGCTCTGTAGACTTTAATCTGGGTACATTACGCAACCCCGTCTATCCCAGCATTAAAAGGCAGGTGTATTCAGAGACGCGCACGCAGAGATCATTCGCAATCTCTGAATCACGGGGACGTTTCTGCTGGCTCCTTGCTCTGCCACCTGTACACTCATAGTTAAGTCAGAGAACAGAGCCGCCAGCCGATCGTACGAGCTCAGAAAATCAAAGCCAGGCAGACGATAGCGTGGGAGGCTGAGCATGAATTGTTGCAAGGCTCTGACTAACGCTCCAGCAGGGAAGCGCGCAGGAAGCTGTGCAGAGTCAGGAAGGACACTGCCCCGGTGCTTCCTTTCTGCCACTTCAAAAATATCGACTAACAGACCTCTTTCAAAAAAAGAGTGCTTTGGACAGACCCTGACGTTAGCTCTTGGCCTTTGCCTCATATTATCTTACCGAAAAATAGAAGGAAAGTACTGCAAGTAGTTAATAGCTTCTCTTGGACAGGATGCTGAGGACAGTGATTACCAGGCATTCTAGAAAAAGACTTCGAAACATGCAAGCTGTGTATTCGCAGTCTGGTCATGAATGCAGTTTCTACAAGTCCTTATTTCTGCTTTGTGGACACAGAACACAGTGTTTTCTTTTACTTACTCCCTTCCTAGTCCCTCGTGATGTACTCCCTCTCCACATATTGTTTCAAAAGCAAATGTCAAGCAACAAAACAAATGCTTTGTACTGGTTATACTGTACGCAGTCACTTGTATCGCCTTTACTTGAGCAGTTCACAGAGTTGGAGCCAAGCTGAGATTTAGGCTTGAGATGAGCCACCTAATCACTATGAGACCTTGAACAAGGTACTTAATCTCCTGATGCTTCAATTAGTCATGTCATAAAATGGGGTAAAAAGCAGAACCCCAAAGAAATGCATATTCTTCTTTAAAACTGAGGCTATCATCCACAAAAAACACACGTAGAGGCATACACAGAAAAAGGTCTCAAACTTTCTTACCTTGTTTTAGTAGCTGCTCTGCTGAAATGCTGCACCATTTCACATCTGTCCTAGTAGTATCAGAACATTAAATTTACACCCAAAGGCAAATCTGATTCAAAGCTGAAAAGCAGCCTTGATAAAGTTCATCTTTATGCAAAGTGCCACTATAAGCCTTATTGAGCACTCAGCATAAGCCATTGCAAGCAGGACTTAAAGTAGCAGGAAGCTTGAACTTAAGAAAAGGCAGCTCTGTAATTGCTCCTTGTTTTAAAATTGATAGGTTTGACCTTTTACATTTATCATCTTCTGTGGTCATTAACCAGTTGTGAGGTGAAAGCTGAAGTTGTAACATGCTATGTCATTTCACTATTCATTTTCAGTTAAAATTCTAATCTTGCAGTTTGTTTGATATTCCACACTGACAGTGGGGGAAATGGTCCCCAGGAGCTTGATAATCCATGCGTAGCAAACCAAGTTCCAGGCTTTCATTGTAAAATTAATTAACAAAAATGCATACCAAATTATATCATCTTTTAATGCTGTAAAGCGATTTCACTCCTACCTACCAGCTACATCCAGAAAAAGCTTTAGGATTTATGAACACTATTCCAGCCACTGTATTCCCTGCAAAATTTCAGACAGAAAACCTCAAAATCCACCTTCATAAATTCTTGAATCACAGACTCTTTGATCAATGTCAACTGTACCATTCAAGGATTTTTGTAAATCCTGAGTGCCTTGGGAAATGCAATGTACATGTAGCGAAAAGGCTACCTAATGGCCATATGGAATGTAGTTTACTCTTGCCCACTTGCAAGTAACATAGAAATGCCTGTACGAAATACCTCTAGGGGCCTGGTGTGAGACAGATGAAAATTCAGGAAATGGGCAGCGAAGGGAACAGAGGAGCAGCTTTGAATGTTGAACTGCCATTCATATCAGCAGGATGTTGAGTCAAAAATGAGGACAGAAATGGATTATCACCTTTCAAAAAGAGCAAAGCCTCTGACATGATTTAAGAATTGCATCATAGGTACAGTCATACCTAAACTGATGTGTGCTGCTCTATCTGCAGGGCTGCACACATTAAAAAATTAAGCAAAGTTTAAGAACCTTAATAATATACCAAGCCCCAATGCATGACCTTTGTGTTCATTTTCAAACCAAAAGCTATCTAAATGAATGAACTTGAAAAAAGTTTGATGTCGATTGACCAGGTCTGACTGTAATTAAGTTTATGAATAGAGAGGAAAATGCAAAATTTTATTAACTAACTGTGGAAGGGATGTCAAGTCCTTAACTGCCCAGCAAGTTTGTGAAGACAAAGGAGATCAGTTTACAAGGGTTAAGTAAACATAATATTTTATATTACAGTTCCAATGAATCCAATTTCAACAAGACTGTGTAAGAGTCTAAAAATTGGTTTACCAGATTGAACATTTTTATGAACACTAAAACCCATTACATTGCTCTGAAGTACAGCTACTGAACAGCCAGAACCACATAAAGAAACCATTTGTTTCTAAGTCTTATGGGTGAATTGCTTCTAGCCTCCTTGCTATTCATGTCTGGTGGGTTCCCTGTATTTATTTTTACACGCCTACATGTTGTGTCTTTTGTATTTCTTTAAGTTTCCAAGGCCATGTAAAAACAAAATGCATTCCTGAGTAGGTCAGCATAGGAATAGCCACACCAGACATTAACGTAACAACTTGATGCTTGCTGCAAATCTGAGAAAAGTAACCAGCTGTTGTGAAACACAAATTTCTGGTAAGGGAAGGAGGCAGTACATGAACACAGTGCTCTGAAAAGTGCTGGTTTAGCAGTAATTGACCTTAAGGTCCTTTATTTATCTATAGAATAGACATGCATTTATAGCCTCCTCATTCTATTTAACTAACAACTAGCTCTGATGAGGCTGCAAACAAACCTGCCAATTAGCACTAATTATGATAGCAATATTTCATTCAGATTAACAAGTCTGAACCACTGAACTCCCTTGGAGAGGAAAAGTCCTTTTAAGCACTTTCCAGAAGATCCACAGCATCCTAAAGAACTGGGACACAGATATTATAAGTGTGTCTCTAATGGTGATAGCTCACCATTTGAGGGAAAATAAGCACTAGATAATGGAGATACTGTTATACAGCATGACATAAACACAGTGTATCCTGCATGCCTCCCGTAAATTGCCCTACAGTTCCCCCATCAAACCACAACTACCTCTGCATAACACCACTCGTTAGGAGCCGCAAAATCCAAATAGCCCTCATCTTGCAACTGATCACTGCTTTTCTGCACAGCTGCTGCTATTACAAGCACTATGAGTTGTCTTGGTCCTACTTGGGTCATGTCTGCACTGTGGCCAGCACAAAATAGCTGAGGCAAGCTACTCACTCTGGTGAGAGCCCATGGGGCAAAAGCTGCCCTGACATATACACCAGAGGCGAGCCATTGAAGACTATTTCAAGGAAAAAAATTTACCTTGGGCATTCAAAGCTATAGATTTTTATGGCCAAATTATAGGGTAGATAAAACCTTAATGCACCTCATGAGCAAGGAATACTAGTCCAGGCCTAATGCTACTGGGTGAAGAAAATCAAGGAAACAAACGTGTGTTATACTGCATGCTGAGCTACACTGGCTCAGGTTCTACTGTCCCAGCAGCAGCTCCAAATGTGGCTGGCCAGGGCCATACCTTGTCTAGTAGAGGGATCTGGCACAGTGAGAGAAATCCATGTCACCACCAGCAGCTCCACACACCAGGAAGGAGACGTGGTTTATTGCACCTGAAACACAATGCTTGGCTTCTCAGGATGTGTAAGTAACACATTTGTCAGGTGAGCCAAAAGGGATCCTCCCCTTAGGCATGCCAGCAGAAATGAATGTCAGGCTTGTCTCGTCCAGGACTCACTCTTGCAGCTCTTATGCTGAAAGGATACATTGTGGGAAGTTAATTAATGCACTGGCATCTGTGTTAGCTACATTAAAACCACCCAGATCATGGACAGGGTTACACACACCGTGTCTCCAAAAGGGAAATGCATTGTTTTGTTTTGTGATGAGCTGCGGCTGTTCCTTGCTCTCCTCAAGGTTAGTGATGGACAGGCTGCTTACCTGCGCAGCAAGAGAAGGGTTGGGAAAGGGTCCAAACTCCGAAGAGGGGCTGGGGAGTCACCCAGTGACTGAAGATCTGGTTTGACCAGGAAAAGTGCAGCCTTCCCAGTAAAGATGATGATGAGTTGCAATAAGAGTGGGTGGG
>JANRGW010019654.1:0-19205 GCA_024733675.1 Psilopsiagon aymara | reverse complement strand
TCAAGGCCGGGTTGGACATAGCCTTGGGTGGCATGGTTTAGTGGGAGGTGTCCCTGCCCATGGCAGGGGGGTTGGAAGTGGGTGATCTTAAGGCCCTTTCCAACCCTAACTATTCTATGATTGTATGATTCTAAGATGTCTCAAATACAAGCAGGAAAATGGGAGCCCAAAGACACATTCTTTTGAATGTTCATCTTCTCTGGGGTCCATGATTTGCAGGGAGAGGCATCTGGAAGAAGAACTGAGTCTCCTTCCTTCACTTATAATGCCAAGGGTTTTAGCAAAACAGTGGAACAAACCCCTTAGATAAAACAGCACTGCGTCTCTTCTGACATTTTAGAAGAGGTGAATATCTTGGTGGCAAAACATGAAGTTTTTACTTGGCTGTTACTCATTCAGTCCTTAGGCAGAATTCCATTTGTTTCAACAGCTTTGCCTGAGGAACAACCTCAGGATTCATCTCTTAAAGGATACAAAGTATCTTAAAGATAATCGTAAATGCAACTAGGATCCTTCAGGCCCAAATTAACCATTCCAGGGTCTACAGGAGAGATCATCATAGGTCTTTAAGCAAGAAACGGAAACATCATTATTTAAGCCTGGGAACACTGGTTAAGGGCAACACTCCTCTGCTTTGATGTTCCAGGAAAATGTAAACTAAAGCTGTAATTTGTGAGGTTGAGGATTGATCAAGTTTTCAGAGTGCAAAATAGCCCTACAGGGATCTGGTGAAAGTATCTGAAATCACTGTAGGGAAGAAATTTGATCTTATTTTAAACCTAATTAAAGCCTTCTGCATCTCCACAAAAAAATCCCAAACCCTGGAGATCTCTGATGATTTACCCTCTAGGGAGAACACACAGATATGAATTTTAATAGTGTCTTTTGGTAATGTGGTGGATAAAGACAAATTGATTACAGCAGTCTGGAAAAAAGCAGGTGATGCATTACCAGGGCCACTGGGTTCATGTTTTCTCAGACATGGTGAAGGCCACCCAGATTGTAAAAGAATGTTAATATCTTTAAGAACTCGAGTTCTATGATTTGGGGCTTGATATGGCTTTCTTGTTTCCGGATAGACTGGATTATATCAAAACAAAAATAAGATGTATCATTCAAATTCTGTTCTTGTGTACACAAACACAGATCTAGGTTAAAGCTTCTGACATCGATGGATTTGCTCCCTTTTTGCACCCAACAGAAGAGCAGTACCGTCCTGATTGCAATGATGCCTACCAATGTGAAACCAAAAGAGAGTAAAAGTCTGAGAAATCATAACTCTGACCTAAGCTTTTCTATATATTTGCATGAAAGACCAAGTAGAACTCTCTTGTTCTTATGAAGATACGTGTGCCTGGTCTCAAAGGACATGGTTGCTCAAAATTTGTTTCCGAGAAAACACTGGGTGTGCACCCTCATGGAACACAAAGTGAGTGTATTGTGATAACTATGGGCTCCTTGCATTCTATTCCTTTCCAGCCCATTTGTATTTATACTGGGACAATTAGATATACACAGATGAATATAGAGGACATTTAACTGTCATGCATAAATATCATAGCAAATGGCAAACCAGATGACAATGCTACTATTGTTTAATTCTCTAGCTTTGAACACTGTCTGATTTTGTTGATTAGCATTTGGTACACATGGATATAAACACACCGGTGGAAGTTTGCACATATGGATCAGATTGCTTTCAGATCTAGCTGGCTTTCAGTACCAGAGCTAACCTGCACCCTGCCAGAGAACCATGAGCTTGGCATGCTGAGGAGCCTCACTCGTTCCAGTGTGGCATGGTATTAGCCTAGGTTTGAAGAAGAATATGGATCTAAACCAAACAGAGGCTAACTCTCCGTACAGAGATTTGGCCCTGGAAAGTTCTGCTCAGATGCATCTCTCTGAAAAAATGAGACATCTCTATGTGTGCCATGGAAAAGCCTGAAACTGCTTCCCAAGATGTTCAGGGCTGTCCTTTATCAGGGCTAGAAATGAAGTGTGCATGGGAAACACTGATAGAATTAGATGTCTTTTGAAACAAGCACAAAGAGCAAAATCCTGAGTTCTCATCCTGTCAGGACCATTCATATTTCTACATTAATGTGAGGAAGTCCTTGCCTAAAATACAGAAACTACACTGAGAACAAGTGGAATTTTCTCAGCCATTAGGATGAAGTCATGCTTGGTCTTAGATTCTTATTTACTGTCATGGTTTAACCCCAGGCAGCAACTAAGTACCATGCAAGCACGCTATCCCAGCCAAAACCAGGATGATATACCTTTTGCAATGGCACAACTGTTTACAGAAGGAATGGGTAAAGTCCAACTTCTCCCTCTTTCCAGCAGCCTTTAATCTGGTGGTTAAAGCACCACGCTGGAAGGCATTCTTTTAGGTGCGAATACCCACCAGCAGGTCTGGGGATTGACCCTGGTGTCTTGTGTGGGAGGTATGTGCTGAAACTGTTATACCAAAGGCAAGATGGTTAGGCTACCAGAACTGGAGCTGCGTTTCAGAATAAAAATGAGCTCTGTTGAACTCCTGATAGGAAGGCTGTTGATAACCACCTTCAAGAAAGTGCCAGGCTCTAGATATAGAGTGAATGAAAACAGTTCCTGCAGCCTTGACAAGATCCACTGGGGAGGAGGTTTACAGATTTGCCTATGTTTTCAGATTTCTTAACTGTCCAATTCCAGGCATTTAGGGCAGCTCAGCTTGCCAGATGTTTTGGAACCCAGCTCTTTGCCTACTGCAGAGGGAGCGTAGGCATCTAGCACAGAGCCCTGAGAAGCAGATGTTAAATGGCTGGTGTTACGAGAACTAACTTTTCGGCACTTAAGTCCTCCCTAGATCTGGCCTTCTGCATCTGTGAACCATATTAAACACCAGACCAGTAGTTTAAATTCTTTAGGTCTTCCTGGGCAGAGCAGTGCCTGAATGCCTGAAGGAAAGTCTAGGTCATTTAGCTTGCATTTACAAAAGTGTGCTGGCTTAGCAGCCCTTGTCTGCCGGTTCAAGGTAGCCTGGGAGTCTTGTCCCCTTCCTTTATCTACCCAAGAAACTCAGGATACAAATAGATAGATATTTAGTTTTATTTGATTTGTGGTTTTCCATGCAAGATTTGAAATTACACAGCTCTGTAATGGGAATTTTTCTTCTGAGTCATGCCTTTATATAGATCCTAATTTTTTGGTCCAAATATGAGTTAGAAAAGCCTAGCTGGTAAATGGCAAGTTAGTATTCATCTTTTGATCAAAGCTCATACTGTTGTATGTTTTAAAATAACTACCTATCATGCAGTGCTAGTTCTGCATCAACCTTTTTTCCTCAATAAAATGTGCTATAGCCACCCAACTTTAGAACAGCAGAATGGTTGCACCTTGTCACAAGCATCAGTGCATGGTTAACGAGAAGATGAACATGCTTTCCTACACAACAGAGTCTTTGACTTCAAAAACCAAGCTGGGAGAGGAAACTACTAGGCACACAAAAACCGTATAAGAACAGCCAGCATTTCTGATAGATTTACAAGGCTGGGACTTATTGGCTTCAGAGAGTGACAAAATAACCAAGTTAAATAATATTGTGTAATATCTATTTGTCATGTATGGTATGAATTTGCAGTTAATTCGCAATCTGGCAGAGTTTATACAATTAATACAGTGATACAGCTAATACAGAATAACAACAAAACCCAACACAATAAAATTGCCCCCAGGACTTAAAGCTGCAAGAATATGGGTTTCCCACAGAGAGTCTGTGACAAAGAGCCTGGGAATTACATTTTTTCCCACTTTTTTTATTATTTTACCTTTGAGATAAAACTTCGAGTAGTTTCTGCTATACCCATTAGAATCTTGCAGCTGAACTTGTTAGCTAGCTAACCATAACATCCTAGCATGTAGGCTGCCCTTATTCAGTGATGTTGCCAGAAACCAACAAAAAGTGCCATGCCATTGCTTTGCAAATAGCAGGAAGTGACTAAGGAGCATGCATATGGATATGGAGTAGAATGAACAGATCTATGTTGTGTTTAGTCTGATAGCCCATCTCCAAGAATTTCAGCACTTGACGAAGGGTCATGAAACCAAGGTATAGGCCGTTTTACTGGCACATAATGCTACCTCTACTCAATTAACTATTCATACCAGCCACTAATAATTTCTCTTCAGCTTCATGAGCTGAGGGTTTGTCTCTCTACTGCTCTCATTCTTTGTTTACTGTTCCAAACTGAATATATGTGGTTCTAACAATCTAGTTGCTTTCTTTGTGCTTGCAAAGTTCTTGGTCTGAAACTTGCAGCAATCAGTTCCTTTAGCTAGCTGTTTGCCATGTTAAGCCATATTTTGCTCCCTTTGCAGTTGAGGGCAAGTAGAAGCATCCTATTTATCTTCCCTGCCTTGTTTGCTATTGCATACAGCCTGCAAAAAGACACACCATAAGCAGTTCTTATTTTGTCATTTGCCTTGGCTGGATCTCCCATCTCACAGGCACTCTAACATATTACCCATCTATGCCCTGCTTTCCTGCTTTTCCAGCCCAGAATTTAGATCTGATTGACATATCAGTTGCTTTGATTAGCTATAATAAGGGAAAAAAAAGTGCCACACAGCTGTAACTACCCATTGCTCTCTAAAAAATGTGACCAGCTTTCAAAAGCTATCCAACACTGTGAGAAACCCACTGACGTAAGAGGACTGCTGCCAGAAAACTAACAGGAGCAAAATTAGCCAACTGAGAGAATTCATGAGCTACGAGAGAGAGAACCAGAAACCTGTCTTCGAAGACAGCAGCAGGGATAATACAATTCTGTAGTATGGTTTTCATGTGATGAACTAGCTGTTCCAAAAGGCAGTGTTCTTTCATAGGCTGCCAAAGCTGACTGAAGGAAACATCCAGTCAAAACCTGTAACTTAGGACCAATTTTCCAATTGCTTGGGCAGTTTCCGACTTGTACAGGTAGCAGTAAAGAGCAGTGGATTCATGTTACACAGAGCTCAGGTTAAATCTAAACATTGATGAGGGCCTCCTGAGAATTCTCTGTAGGGTTTGCATGTACTTTCCTTTCCCTTTGACGATCCTGGCAATAATCAGCAAGGAGTTCTTTGTTTGCTCCCTGTGGAAAATTTTGACTGGTTTGTGTTTACAGAATCAAAATCAGAATCAGTGAAGACAGACAGGGAAAGCATGAAAACTGATGTGGAGCAAAGAACAAACAGGGAAGTACCAACCTTTGTTGATACCAACAAAACCTTACCCATTAGCCTTTGTTTATTCTCCTCAAGTAGTGTGTGCTCTGTCTTCTCTCATTTCTATAATCTTGCAGATGAGTTAATGTGAGAAGATCTATCTCTATAAAGCAGGGAATCCATTTTAGTAGGTTGACCGAGTCAGTTGGCTGGTCCTCCCATTGGAGCAATTTGCGAACAGCAGGAGTGTATCCAGCAAAATGCAGTTCTTCACACAGACCTCCCAAGTTGTCCCATCTCTCCATCAGAGAAACTTTTGTGGGGCCTAGGGAAGGGAGAGTCCTTCTGTGAAAATAAAAATAAAAATGCCATGTCTAGGTGGAACCCTGGAAAAATTCCACAGAAGAAAATCTCATTATGAACCCTTTCCCTACACACTGTATGGCTAATCTGAAATACGAAAGAGGAAGACAGAATATTAGTGGGTAGGAAGAGAGGCTTGCAGTATGTGGGATCTGGATTCTCTTGTTTTCTCTTGTTTAGACTTACTAGGAGATCTTGGGTGAAAGACACAGCCGCTGTGCCTCACTTTCTCCTCAGAATATAAAACCTGTTAATGCTACCAATGTTCCTCCCAGAACCATCTGGAGAGGTTATTTATTTGGGTTTATAGAAATCACATGAGGAGGACCAATGTGTTTTTTAAACATATAAAGTAAGCGTGGCACCCACTCCAAATGGCTAGTGCAAAGCACAGGACAAGGATTATGGCAGGGGGATTGGAACTGGATGATCTTAAGGTGCTTTCCAACCCTAACTATTCTATGATTCTATGATTAACCTGCAAGCTTAGCAGATTTGTTCTGCATGATGCATGGTGTTCCACCCAGAGATGCTGTCTTGCTGTCTGCATGTTTGCTTCTACATATGTATACTATAAAATAAATCTTAGATCAGCTGAGCTGTTTCTTGGCAGAAACTGAATGTGTTTGGTTGGCAATCATTTTGAAGGTTTCTAAGCCTTGGTAGTTCCCCCAGGGAATTGCACTCACTTCAGTCAATCCTTAAAGATAGCAAGAGGAGACGCACACAAAAGCAGATTTGATGCTGTTGAAACAGTTATATTGGGTTGCGTGTCTGACTTGGCTTTCAGGAAAATAAAATGGTTTATATGGGAAGGGTGGGGAATGACTTAGAAGTGCACGTTATGCACCTGGACTATTAAGCTGTTTGTGTTCCTTAATACCTGGTTTCTGTCTCAAAAAATGCACACAGGAGTATATTCAGACTAAAAATATGCTATAGTCTCACATCAGTTATACAAGTGGGACTGAAAAATACCAGGTTCTCACTACTTCTTTGCTCAAATGCCTGTTTCAATAGAGATATGAGTTCTGGGAGCACTGTATGACTTCATGCATTTCTTTCCAGAAGTAATGATAAAGAAGAAACATGAAAGACCAGCCCAAACAAAATCTTTGAACTGGAAGATGAGCCAGATAACAGATATGTGTTTTCCAATTCATTTCTATTTCTGCTTGCAAATTTTTGGCAGAGCAAGTGCTCCGTTGAGTTCCCAGATGCCCCATTCCATTGGAAATCTTAGAGGCACAACCTAGTATATGGGCAATTCTTCAAGAACAAAGGAAATGTGTAAACAGCAGCCTGTTTTGCACTGAAGCTGTAGAGCATCTATGGATGAGCATTTCTGAGTGCAAACAACTCTTACACTAGATTTGCTTTATATTTAAGAAAAACATTTGCATAAAAACTTGCCAGGATGTGCGTTAGTCAAAATGCATTGTGCTCCCTAGAAAGAGCCAGGGAGGGAGAATACGAACTGCAGCGTTCCCTGGGCTTCTGCAGTATTGCAGCTGCTCTCGATTAAAGTGAGAGGTGGTTTCTAGGGACCGTATCTATGATATTTATCTTCCAACCATATTTTTATTATTTTGCAATGATTTCATGAATTGCAATTGCAGCTTAAAAAAGGGGTGTTACAGTAGTGACCATATTGTCTGCGTATTTCTTCTGCTGAGAATCCCAATACACATTACGTTACTGTCAGAGATTTAAGGTACAGCTATCTATAAAGTATCAGAACATGAACAAGGCTTAAATAATTTAATACACTCTATCCACAGAAAGCAACCTCTATTGAGGGACAAGAGGAGAGAAAATGTTTGTGCTTTCAAGAACCTAGTGAAAGATACCTGGCAAACCACTGTCAGTAGTTTATGCACAGTGTAAATCAGACACAGACAAGCATTGTATTTAAAACCCTAAGTAACTGATGGCGTTTCATCCTGTTGCATAATTTTTTCCATCCCCCTTCTTCTGAAGTCAATGGGGGACTTCCATGAGACTTAGTGGCCAACTTGAGCATTAACGTGAAAGGGTTGAAAATGGACATTGTGCAGGATAAAACCCACTAATCAATTCTAATTCAATCCCAAATAGTTCCTAAAAGTGGGACTAGTAATATTTGTCTATTTTCTACTTGTCACCAGTAATCACTGGTTGAGGCATATGGTGAGCTGTCAGAAACCCTGTTACAGCATGTCTCTGCTTTGGGTTTTTTCCCTGACCCTGGATGATTTTTTAACATCTATGTGGAAGGGATGGTCACAGCCAGAATTTCTTCCCTCTGCCCTTTTCTCTCCACAGCACTGGTACATTGTTACCCCTCTTGTCTGGGTGTAAAGTTAACCAGGTAGCTCTGTTAGCTGCTAAGTAAGGTGAAAATAACCACCTTATGCTCATGATGGAACGTAAAAAGGAAGCTCAAAACCAAGACTAAAGTATAGAGTTCTGTTATACAAACACCATCATCCCGCATTGTCAAATAGCCTCTCAGGTATTATCCTGCAGCTGAAAGCGTCCACAGAGTGGGTATCTACTGCCTACCTGGGCTATGGCATGCTCAGTACCATACACAGAAACAAGACAGTATCAGTTCTTGCAGATCCAGAGGGCATGGGTGCTTCTGCTGAAGTGACCTTTTCAGGCAGACATGAGGCATCACAATGAGCACAATTGATGAGTCTTGAGTTTGTCAGCCACCTTGTCTTGTTACTTGGACGACACCACCAATGTGTCCCAAGAACCTAATCAGGCTAGTCCCCTGCCAGG
The DNA here is from genome assembly GCA_024733675.1 of Psilopsiagon aymara. Classification (NCBI taxonomy): domain Eukaryota; kingdom Metazoa; phylum Chordata; class Aves; order Psittaciformes; family Psittacidae; genus Psilopsiagon; species Psilopsiagon aymara. The sequence goes on along the minus strand of JANRGW010019654.1, from coordinate 10,886 downwards.
ACTATAATGATGGTTACGGAACATCAAACATAAAAGTCACATCTCCAAAGCCTGTAGTAGGTTCAATCACTCAATCACATAGGAAAGAAATATTTTACATTTTGAACTGCTTTTAAGGAATAGCCCTGCCAGCAAAACTGCAGAAATGTCAGCAAACCCATCATTTGACCTACATGAGCTTCATAAAACTGCATTAGTGTGGTACACAGGGCTTTAAAGAAAAGGCTTAGTCCACAAATGTTTCCCCAATATAAATTATCCCCACTACTTGGTCAGAAGACAGTATAGTAGATATGCACATATAATGAGGCATACCCATATTTGAATGGCTGAAAACACTCTCTTTTCGCATAGCAGCCACTACAGAAGAAAAGGTAGTGATCACAGGTTACCAGTGGGAATGATGAAGGTATTCTTGGTAAACCCAGCAGTCCAAGGTGACTATTGTTAGCCAGTTTAATATGAAAAGATCACTTTTTAAACCTACATGCTGCATTATTCTATATTAATATCGAAATAATCACTTTGAATTACAGCAAAACATATCACAGCTGCTCCTGTGCTGTAACTGAAAGGTTTTTGAAGATGGAGTAGTTGAAAATTTCTATGTTCCAGAGGAAGGGACAAGGGGAAGAAACAGGGAAGGGGGCAGTCTGTGGTTTTGGATGGCCCTGTCCCTTTTTCTTGTCAGTGCTTGCCACACTCGCAGCCAGCCCTTATTAACATTAACAGCGACCCTGAGAGTGCAGTGGACTACCAAACTGATGGCGCAGAAGAAAAGCATCAGAATCTCCAAAGCAGTTGAAATAGTGAAAATAAAAGAAAAACAGAGACAAATTTGTGTCAACAGATGTGTTTTACCACTAATTATCATGAAGCCATGATACAATTCTAATTACTCAGTCTTCCCCTTATTATAATGGCCCCATAAAATGCTGACTAAATAAGAAATAACATCAATATGCGTAAGATGGAAAGCAGATGGCTGAGATTTTTGAACTAGAAGCCATTTCTGGAAAAGAACAATTGCTTTTGAGAGTCAGTCGCCTCTTTGGCTAGATACATTCTTTTAACATGTTTTACTACACGATTGGAAGGGTTGAAAGAGTCAGATGCCTGAGGAGTGTGCTAACAGATACGGAAACATGAAAGGGTGACTTCCTTTTAAAAACATTGGTCCAGATGCTGTCCTGTACCAGAAGGCACAGAGGAGGGCAAAGCAAACTTACACACAACCTTCCATAATTCCTAGTACAAAGAATCACGAGTCTTGATAGCAGTGCCCTTGTGAACATAAATGCAACATTTGCAACCACCAATAAATAGGCTTTTTTATCATGTTCATTAGGACTTTTTTCCTCAGACTTCCATCTCGCATTGCTCTCTGCACTGTCTAGCTCTCCAGCCTTACTCTTTGACTCCTGCAAGATGGCTCCATGATTCCCAAGTCCTTTGTTCCACAATACAATACCTGAAGCACACAATAAAACCAATTATCATTGTGAGAAAGTAAAAGGCTGGCAGGAAACTCCAGTATGATAAGACTGAAACCCCAATTCTGGCTGTCCGGATGCAGCCAAAGATTGAATTCCATGGAGTTCTGAGCAAATGACATGTTCTTCAGCTGCAAGACCATCTGCAGAAATCTATGGAGAAGATGAAAACAGCAGCTTGCTTCTCTGAGTGCTATTATTAGAGGCTACTTGCCGACTCAGGCAGGCACTACTGAATGCGTGACACGTGCAAACATTTTTGCGAGAAATATCAATTGTAAACAAAAGAGAAAAACAGGCACAGGAAATTAAAAAGATGAAGCCCCAATTCTTTGGCACCTCCTTTGAAACTGAGGTTGGAATTTCATGGATAACAAACCCCTGGGACCTTTTTAAGTTCTCCAAGACAGAAGAAAATGAAACGTGGTAACTGTCAAGCACACTCTGTGAACTCTCTACATGAACTTAGTATGGGTTTAGAGCCTCACTGGCTTTGAAGAAAAGGAAGAAGCCTGACAGAAGAACAGTAGCCCATGGATTAGCCCATGGACTCCCCTGGGGATGCCAAGGAGAGAAGAATTAGTTCTACTTCAAGACTGCATTTGAGTTGGTAGAAAAATTCAAATACGTACACATGAAATCCATGATGTTCATTGAAGAAGGACTTGATTTGATTGAGGTTCATCTTCTATAGGTCTAGAGCTTACACATTTTCTACTTGTTCCCACTGACAGCCATTTTCTCTATAAACTGGACCTCTCAGGATTCTCTGCTTAAGTTTTTCTAAAGACCAGTGAGTGTGGAACATGAGAAACAGTGTTTTCATCTTGATGCTGTAGGCTTCTGCATCCACAACAATGAAAATTAAAGGATTCTTCTGTAACATCCTGACTCACGTAACCAGCTGTAGATACCCACACTGTGGAAGACTAACTGATTTAATTGTTAGGACTGTTTCATTAGTCAGTGAAAGAAAGAAGGTGTACATAAGATGGTTCTAAAATAAGCAACATGAACACTGGTGAGTTGTGCTCTGTAAGTATTTCTTTCTCTCCTAACAAGGAGCCTGGAGTGACTCCCTCAGTTGTAAAGGGCTCCACTACAGGCATATTAAAATGGGTGAGATGAATCCCAAACGTGTTAAATGCAAGTGCCAAGTAGTGACACAATAAACAGAGAGCAACAAGGAAGGCTCTAAATACTGCTGAGTTTTTCTGTCTCAACAGCACCTGTGTAAATTCATATTTTTGATACCACAAGAACTGAGTAAGGCTGGTGGAAATTCAAAGCACTGCCATCAGATCTAAACTTCAAACCTTCACTGGCAGGTACTAAGCATGCTCGTGTGTGGATGAGAGACGGGGAAGAACAAGACTCAGGAAAGTTCAACAGTTTTCCTGCCTCAAGAAAAGAGAAATCAAGCCAGAGGAACTTTGATAACATGAGAGTGACTAAATGAGGAGGACCTTTGCACGGCAATGACAGAGCTTTATAAAACTGGCCCGGGAAAGTGTTGCCGTGATTGACTTCTGCCTTATGTACAGTACAGCTCAAGAAATTAACAGGAGAAGCAAAAAGGAGCAAAGAGAAGCAAAGTAAGAACAGTCTGTTTGTCTACATATTGAAAACAAAGAGAGGTGGTTCTCCACATGCTGTAGTCACACTGTGGAATTACGCGCCCTAAGATACTGTGGTAATAAAAGTTTATTAGACAATTTAATAGGGAAAGGAATCCAATGAGGACTCTTAAACACAAAATTTTAAACACAACGACACAACCCTAGACACAGGAAATCCATGAACCGTGAGTTACTAGAGGCCAAGAGACATGTCTTCCCCGTTACAGCCTTCCTTTTGGCTGCTGCTGCAGGCAGGATATCAAGCTTGATAGATCTTTGGTCTGAGCTGGACTGGCTATTCCTGTGATTTATCAATTTATTTTTATAGTAACCATACCACTAGAGTAAGGGTGACTCCATGGGATTTCTTCAAGCAGGAACTGTATTTTGCCTCAGTTTTGGCAGCATGTGTATGAAGATATTAAAAAGCTTTATTTGTGAATGCAGGCACTTCTTGTTTGCTTTATTAGAGGTACTGAAGTACAAGTTAATTCAAAGATTCAAATCTTTGAATGGCATTTATTGTTCTCTGCTATATACTACTGCTACATATTCAAAAGAGATGGTTTTAATTCTTATTTTTAGATATGCTGTTTAAAAGCTCAAGATAAATGGTTAATTTTTATCTCTTTCTGATGGACAAGCTCACTTAGATCGCCACTGGTGTTCCTTTAGGCAAGGCCAGATACAAGGACGTGGATAGTGAGCCATCATGCTTTCTGTAGAGCAAGGTGGTTACCTTAGCAGGCAGCTTAGTGGTGAAGGAATGGCTGCCTATGTTATGCATTTTCTAAGAATAAACAGGTTAGTTCAGTTTTGATTATATGTCAATCTCGTACCTTTCATGAAGTCTCTCTCTCATGGAAAATAATTCAGAACCATCAATAAGCCCAAAAATTCCTTTACAGAGCTCTCCTTTTTCCAAGAGTAACGAGAGTTTCAAATATTTAGGAATTACAGTTTATCTAAAAGTGGATACAATTTTTAATTCTAGACCTAAAATGCTACTTAATACTGTTCAACAAACAGTACTAACAGTACAGAAAACATCGAACCCAACCAATTCTCAAATATTTCATTCCTTTTTCATTTTCTCTGCATTAAGTTACCAAACTCATTTTTACATACATATTAGAAAAGTCTGTCTTACAGTCCACTTGCAATGGAAAGGAGTTAAAGTTAAAAACATGAACTAATATAGGAGAAGAGACAGATATGGCCTGTGCCTTTCCAATGTTCTGAACTACCTTGCAGTAGTTGTCTGGTGTATTTACTAAGTGAAGAACCCTGCTCAGATAGCAAGCTTAAGAAAGTAACCTGTATCATTGCCATCAGTTCTCCAGTCGCCATCTCTTTCTTATAATCTGAGCAAAGTAACATGACAAAATATCACCAGCTCCTGCTTCCCTGGGGAGGTGGGGGTGGTGATGAGGAAATGAGGACGTGGGGGTGATGAGTAACTGTAAATATACAGTTCATGGCAACCAGACAATTTCTATGAAGACTCAGAATGCATTACCATTGCCATCAATGAGGGCAACAGAGGCAGTTCATCAACTTCTAGAGCATCAGTTTAACTAATTGAAGAAATTCTCTCATAGGGCTCAATCTTGGAAGAACCTGAGGGTAATCAATCCCTGGTCTCAACTGAATTTGAGGAGGATGAACACTAAGAAGGGCAGGTCCTTAAGACAAAAATTAAGTCATCAACAGTTCCTAAAAAACCCAAAACCTTCATGAAGACCTGTGAAGATATTATAAGCATTTAGCAAAATGTGAAGCACTTGGGAAGAGGTACAGGAACATTGTAAATGTTTCTTGTGAAGGAGCCACCTTTCACATCTGAAGGATTCACTGGTTTTGCTGCTGCTTTGCTCCACTGAAGTTTCAGCTGTTTCAAGTAGATGCTCTAAACTTGAAGACTTCTAAAAATAGTGGATTTACTAAAATGATAGCCCCAGAATCTTTCCAGTGTCTACCTACTTCCTGAAAATGACATCAGCCATCAGTGACGTATTTCTATGTGTTGTAGATTTATTGATTCTGAATCTCTTTTTATATTCTTCTTCATACTCTAGGAATTGACATAACTGGAATGTATCCTATTTTGCCACAGTGACAAAAGACTGATTAGACCAGATGAATTTTTTTAAAGGCAATAAACCAGATCATATTCATTCAAGCAGCTCACTTCACCTGACAGCTTCATACAATTAAAGAAAAAAACAAAAATCATGCCTCTGAAAACTGTACATTTGATGTGTTCCACAAAAGCCACCAACAATAAGCTTCTTTATAAACAAGCTATATTAGTGGCTTCTCTTTAACTAGTCAACATAGCCTAGTGGCAGGGTAGAACCTCAAACAACAGGCTAGTTTGCAGGATTTTTCTCATGGATTTACAAGTGTCTAAATGTGTACAGAAGTGCTAGGGCACATTAACAGCCTGTAGCTCACAGCCAGGGATTAGGAAGAAAAAAGTTACTTTGTCTAGTCCTTTCTTCTTACCAAACATATTATGTTAGTCTTCTCTTTTCATATTTCTTTACGTTTACTTAAAAATTACTGAATTATATTTACACAGAAAATGAGTTATCATCGTTACAAATGCACTCTGTCATTAGGCTAGTAGCTGACAACCACTATCTGCATTTCTCTCTGACTCTGCTTTCAAAACCTGTTCTAACGAAGAGCTCTAACTACCTTTTAAACCCCAGGAAATCGTACTTTTGTTATTGAGTCAGTAAAACCAGAGATACTGAATTCAGGACTCTCTCACTTTTGCGATCCCTGAAGGAAAAGGCAGAATGATAGTCCTACTGAGTGGGAACAGGTTCTGAGATCCCAGGTTGTTTGATGCTCGATAGTAGCTCTTTTAGTTGTTTGCTATATGAAAAACTGATGTTGATCACTTTGTGAAGTTGTGGGAAAAACAACTACCATAGAGTATTGTCAGGAATTACACTCTGGTGTCTACCCATGTGTATCTAGGGAAAAGGATAAAACCAATAGCTTTTCCCAATACTTCTTAACCCTTTATTCATCTTCCAGCTCCTGACTCTGCCCTTCCAGCTTCTCCTGGCCATTCCCTCAAAGCCATTACAGTAACTGAGAGCCATGTGAGTATGCTGACTCTTATTTTCTGCTCATTTCTTTTGAAAGCACACTCTCCATTTGTTTAGCAGTGAGCAAGAACAGGAAACTTTATAAAGGACAGTTGCTGTGGTGAGAAGAAAAAGTAAACCTCTGTGAGCATTCATCTGTCCACAGGCTGTGGAGCAAGGTTAAACTGCACCATTTGTGGCTCTCATTTGAGTATGATTTCACAAGGGCCTGAGAAGGACACTAGGAGTACTAGTGAAGAGGCATAGCATGAAATAACAGGCGCATATTATAGTAGTATTACAGCAACACCTGTAACTGGTAGACCAGAGTATGGGACTTCTAATAAATAGACACTGCCTCTCTCTATAATTGTAAGCTGGGAAATTTCTTCCTAAAATCTAATAAATGACTACAGCATGGAAGGCATGCTGGCACCTTTCCAGTCATTGAGTACTTACCCTCATTTCAGACTTTGCCCAAAGGACCTGCATTAGATAAGCAAAAGATTAGGGTGGATGCATGTGGACAGAATTTGAATGGGGATGGAAAACATCCTGCTTGTGTGTCTGGAGCAACATCGGTATGGGAGGAACTGTGGTTCCCACAGACTAGCAAAGAGTATGAAGGCTGAAAATGCACTGGGAAAATGAGGGATAGTGGCTTTCTGAGGATGGTGCAAGGCAGACAAAGTGAGTGCAAGATTAGAAAGATCAGTATAAACCAGGAAATATATGTGGAGTAATCATAAGGGTAATTTCCCTTGAGACTAAGTGAGTGTGAGGGTAAACGTCTGGAAACAGTTTCTGCACTAGGGTTCAGAAGAATGTGGATGGAGGAAACAATACAAAGCTCTATTAAAACTGAATAAAGCAGTGCAATACGATTGTTCATGCAATTCCATTAAAACCCAGGATATTCTCCCATCACAGAGATTTAACTGCCTGTCACACTGCATATGATTCTACATCAGGCTTTCAAGTAAGCAAAGATGAATCTCAGCATTCTCAAGAACACTGGTTTGGCCATTTTAAAAGTTGGAAGCCAGTAGTGGTATGAGAGCTGTTTTGTATCTGAAAGCTAGCTGGTTTATGTTTTATACAAGCAGTCCATAATGATGATTAGCCTCTTCTAAAACCATTTTTTGTAGTAACAACTGGGAAGTTTAATATTTGAAAATTAACTATTGAACACCTGTAATACATTAATATCTTAAGAATGTTGTGCATGAATTTGGGGGATATGAAGGCAAAGGACAAACCACACTGCCGTAAGTCAAGAACTGCAAGCAAATACTGCTCAAACTTTCACATACAGCTATCCATGCATTCAGGTTCTTTCCTGCAACACTTCCATGTAAGGCTTGAGCAAAGTCCTTGCAAATGGCGACCTTTGCATGGTTCTGATCCCATCTCTCTCTCCTCCTGTGAGTATTCCCACTGCCATCAGTCAGTGCAGTCAGGCTGCTCAAAGTGATAAGGGTCAAAAGAATAAAGTTATTCCTTCCTCTAGGACACAATAAAAATATCCCAGCTAGTAGAGCCTTGCGATGTGTGGGTAATGAGTACTAAGCAATGTCAACTTTCTTCATTTTTATTATAGCTCTAAAAGGTTTTTGCCCACCAGTCCTTCACTCAGCTGTTTCACCCTGTCAGTTGTGGTGATCACCTACTGATCTGTTTGGTTGGCTGCGCCAATACCACATTGACAAAACCACTTGTAGGACAATCACTGAGACACATTTTAACATGGTTAAAACTGATGCTTTAGAAGGCAACTAGCAGTTGCCATTAACTATTACCAATGTGCCCTATCCTTCCTGATATTGTCCTGTCACTATCTGCCCTTGTAAAAAGCTCCCACCAGCTTTCGTATAGGACCACTTTATATACTGGAAGGCTGCTATAAGGTCTCCAAGTTAAAGACTATTCATTCAACACTATTCCCTCTCCCTCCGAGACATGCAATAAACCTTGGTGATGTACTGATTGTAGTTCTTATAGGCCTTGTTGTCTGCAGATCCACAGCTGAATTAGACATCAAAAAGACATCCTACAGCCTGACTTTAAAGAACTCTAGTTCTGATCCCTTGATATGTTTCCATCTAAATCAGTCTTTCTCAAGAAGGATATACCTCACGTTACACCATTTCCCTGAACCTGTTCTTCAAGTATATCTAGTATCTTCCTAGGTCCTGCTAAAGATGGTCCATGAAACATCGCTCGATTTGCATAAATTCAGTTTCTGCCCCTATAAAATTAGGCTTGTATCTATTTGTTACTTATATTATAAGACTAAATTGCCTGTAAGAGGCTGAGATTTCCAGTAGGGCAAAGTCTTACTGCAGATTTGACATACTATACACAGATAGCTCAGCACAGATGTCATAAAACATTACTAACTTCCATAAGTTTTCCCCAAAGCATGGCAGAATCACTTCAGTATTCGAAAGTGCCATCACATGATTACTTAAGCTATCTGTGAAAAATAAGCTATTCAAGTCTTAGTGCTTTTATTGGTCAGCGGCAGCAATAAGTTCAGAAAGCCTCTGTTGACACTGTAACATGCCACCTGAGTGCTTCCAGTGCTTCCCAAATTGCCCTATAAAAGATGGCAATTTTAGTAGGTGTGATTTTGCTAAATTTTCAGCGTGTGCATGTGCTACGGTAGCTTGTCAGGCCAACAAAACCTCACTGAACTGAATTAAAACTGAACACCAAATGACCTGCAAGAAGTCTGCACACAAGCTATCTGGTGCTGCCTGTAGCTTAAGAGTTAGACAAGCGATTCACCAAGCTAGAAGGTATTTTTCCAGTTTCTCAAAGCTGACAATGTGAAACAAAACGCAATGGCACATAGCCCCAGGTCACAGGACCACTCCTGGAGATTGAAACCAAGGAAAAAGTTGTCCTGCAGCTGTGATTTGCCTCTTGGTTCCTCAAAAGACATCTGATGCCTGATGAAAGTAACACCCCTTACAGAATCTGGTCATATAGTTGCCATTCCACACTCTCCAACACACAACAGCTCTGGAAGCCCAAGAAACTCAAGGAACAACATCCCTTGTGTTTGACGTGTGCATGTGTGCAATAAATCTTTTATTTCTCAATTTGAGTCACTCATTCTAAGCGAAAATACAGGAGAAGATCCCTTCAGCAGACAAGTCTTCCTCTCCTTGCCCAAAAGGAGATGTCTGCCATGGTAATTTCACTGCACAGATGTTCCTTCACATGCGCTATTACTCTCTTCCTAGGACTTTCAGCCAACACTTTAACTCAAGCAGCAACGCACAGAAAGGCAGACCAAGTAATTCCTACAAACAGCTCCTATATCCAAGAAGAGTTTCCTACCCTGTAAATCTTCACAATCCTTAGACAGGGTTAGAAAGCAAAGGGAATTCAGAATTCACATTTCCACCCATAAATCCCTCTCTCCAACACAAACAGTTCCACAACAGCACAGAACAAAATTTCACTAACCTTTCTCCTCAACTCGTTGAGTTAGCTTTCCACATGAGGAGGCTGTATTCCTTCCTGATACACCAGGGAGTGAAACATTCGCAGGATATATACCAGAGCCCCAGTTTTGGTACCTAGTGCTCAAAATACGGGTGGGAGATGCATGTAACAACAACAGAGACCTGCTGGCTCCAGCTGAGGCAGCTCAGGAATATACATTAGTCTCTCCAAAGCAAATTCTAGCTTTCCAGGTCAAATTCTAGTTGCTTTGGACAATGGCATATCACAAAGCTTTCTATTAAAGTTGCCAGATTTAGACCAGACCACAATCCTTTTGGAAACTGAGCATCATAACAGTTCATGTGGGTATGAAGAACACCATTTACAAGGTGAAGGTAAGAAATGTTGAAAAATAGCTCAATGATAGATAAAATTCAAAGGTTACTTCAGGCCTTCAAACACTTCACCAAATAAACTGTCCTGTATGTTTTGGAGACATCCTGCTCAGCTCTAACGCTGTCTTTTTTTTCTCAACATTCCACTATGTGCCAGTGTTGACTTCTGACTATATTTGTTGTGATCAAAATTACAGTCTTTAAGAATGTGAGAGGACTCAATGGTCCCAAAGGAAGATTTGGATCCCCCCAAACACAAAGCCAAGCCTCCCTCTCCCTCCTTCCACTTTTACACAGCAATACAAAATCATATCTGAGACCTGCCTCGTCCAGGAAGTTATGTCAACCAGTGGAACCAGATACCTCAGACTTAGCTGCTAAAAATCCTTCCTAGGTAGCTGTGGGATAATCTGCCCTCACAAAATTGCATTCTAACTTCTCAAAAGCTGTCTTAAACTATGAATCACAATGAACTATGAATTATCAGTTTTTATTCTCTACCCAAATTATTAATCTTTTAAACCATTAACTATAACAGGGGATATTCTTGTTATCATGTCTACCTCACTTGGAATATAGAATCATAGGATCATATCATGGTTAGGGTTGAAAAGGACTTTAAGATCAGCCTTCTCCAGGCTGAACAGCCCCAACTTTCTCAGTCTATCTTCATACAGGAGGTGCTCCAGTCCCCTGATCATCCTCATGGCCTCCTCTGGACTTGCTCCAGCAGTCCATGTCCTTTTATGTTGAGGACACCAGAACTGCACACAACACTCCAAGTGAGGTCTCAGGAGAGCAGAGTAGAGGGGCAGGATC